>CM059310.1:8705000-8807500 GCA_030340665.1 Neosalanx taihuensis
TCTGAAGACGCTCCGACTGCCTCTGCTCCTCCATCTGCTTACGCTTGTACTCCTGCACACACACACACACACACACACACACACGCACACACACACGCACACACACACAGGCACACACACACAGGCGCACACACACAGGCGCACACACACAGGCACACACACACAGGCACACACACACAGGCACACACACAGGCACACACACACAGGCGCACACACACACAGGCACACACACACACACACACACACAGGTACACGCGCACACACACACAGACAGGTACACAGGTACACCCACACACACACACAGGCGCACACACACAGGCACACACACACGCACACACAGGCAGGTACACACACACACACACAAAGGGTCAGAACGATCCATGCAGACCAGAGGGCTGTGAGCACACACACACACACACTCTCACTAACACACAGCAGCATGCAGGGTTCAGACACATCATGTTTCAGGCTGATGATTCACATCATCCTTTAGGAACACAGAGCCAGCCTGTTAGCAGCTAGTCTGTTAGCAGCTAGTCTGTTAGCAGCTAGTGGAGGAAGGAGGGGGGGGGGGGGTAAACACTCTGCACAAATGTGGCAGGGGAGAGGAGGAGGAGGAATAGGAGGAGGAGGAAGAGGAAAGGAGAATGAGGAGAGAAAGTGAGGATTACCATGAGCAGAGCTTGTTCCTGTAACAGCTGCTGCTGCAGGATTTCTAACTGTCGCTGTTCCTCCTCTAACTTATGCCTTATGAACTCCTGAGGCAGGGATGGAGGCAGAGGCAGGGACAGAGGCAGGGACAGAGGCAGAGGCAGGGACAGAGGCAGGGACAGAGCAGGGACACAGAGAACACAGTTGGAACAGAAGGAAAATGAGGAGAAAGTTAGAAAACATGAGAGAAGTATTTGTTGTTGTCGTGTCATAACCTCTGATCACCACCAGGTGGCAGAAAACCATCAGCATCACAGAATGAAAGCTGTCTTTACGTTTGACTGTGCTTATTATTGTTAGTGTGGTCAGATAAAATGTGGTGATAATATGTCTAGACAACAAGGGTATTTTCCATGACTATGATTCAGCAGAGAGAGGTGGGTAGGGTTGTACAGTTTAAACCCAGACAGTCGAAGAGAAGAGTAGAAACAGAGAGAGGGAAAGAAAGAGTAGAGGGAGAAAGAGAGAGAGAGGTAGAGATAGAGTGATCCCTAGAGAGAGAGAGAGTAGAGGTAGAGAGAAAAAGAGGTAGAGATAGAGTGAGCCCTAAGAGAGTGTGAGACAGACAGAGAGAGAGAAAGAGAGAGACAGAGAGAGAGAGAGAGAGACATTCACCAACAGAAATCTCATCTCTGAATAAATACACTAATTTAGATTCTTGCTGCCATGGCAACATGCTCGCGGACATTCCGCCTGCCAGAGATAGAGACTTGCCGAGTGGGCTGCAGACAAGACACGCCTCCAGCACGGCCTGATTGGCTGACAGGGTGGGAGGGGAGCGATTGTGTGATTGGTTACCTGCTCCCTCTCGGCCAGCCTCCTGTCATCCTCTCGCCTCATGTCGTCAAGGCGACGGGTGGGGCCTTTCTCCTGCAGACGCACCATCTCCCTCTCCTTCCGTTGTTGCTGCGGCGACAGGAAGCAAGCAGGGGTCACTTGTCAAGCACAGGTTGGAAATGATGCTGCCATGAAAGAGGGAGCAGGAGGAGAGATGGACAGAGATAGAGAGAGATAAAGAGAGATAGATCAAGAGTGAGAAACAGAGAGAGAGAGAGAGAAGAGAGAGAGAGAGAGAGAGAGAGAGAGATAGAGAGAGAGAAGAGAGAGAGATAGAGAGAGAGAAGAGAGAGAGAGAGAAGAGAGAGAGATAGAGAGAGAGATAGAGAGAGAAAAGAGAGATAGGGAGGGGGAGGATGTGAGTCATACAGTTGTTCCCTGATGCTAAAGGCCTTGATGAAGAGTGGCTGTTTTAATGATCACTTCTCATCCAACAAAACGATCCCTCAGCAAGCTACATCTGGCAGATCTCCCATCCGGCAGATCTCCATCCCTGTTCTAATGTACCTGGAGAACCATGTTCTACTGTACTGGAGAACCCATGTTCTACTGTACCTGGAGAACCCATGTTCTAATGTACCTGGAGAACCCATGTTCTAATGTACCTGGAGAACCCAGCCATGTTCTAGAGCTGCAGTGTGGTGAACTGCAGGTGAAGCTCTGGAGGCCTGATGTGATACTGATGCTGATTCAGACAGAGTTGTGTGTGTGTGTGTGTGGTGTGTGTGTTGTGTGTGTGTGAGTGTGTGTGGTGTGTGTGTGTGGTGTGGTGTGTGTGTGTGTGTGTGTGGTGTGTGTGTTGTGTGTTGTGTGTGTGTGTGTGTGTGTGTGGTGTGTGTGTGTGTGTGTGGGTGTGTGTGTGTGTGTGTGTATGTGTGTGTGCCTGCTCTCCCCACCTCCTCCAGGCGGCGGCGCTGTTCCTTCTGCTCCTCGATGCGTTTCTGTCGGTCGTGCAGCAGCTGCCTCTTGTGCTCCTCCGGGTCGCGGTGCTGAGCTGCCAGCTGCGCCTGCTGCCTCTTCAGAGCCTCCGTACGCTCTTTGTTCTTCTCCTGCTGCAGACGCAGGAAGTCCCGCCTCAGGGTCGACTCACCTGGGACGTTCAGGATGGAGCTGCTGAGAGGGGGGGAGGGGGAGGAGGAGAGGGAGGAGGAGAGGGGAGGGGAGGAGGAGAGGGGAGGGGAGGAGGAGAGGAGAGGGGAGGAGGAGAGGGGGAGGAGGAGAGGGGGAGGAGGAGAGGGGGAGGAGGAGAGGGGGAGGGGGAGGAGGAGGAGAGGGGAGGGGTGGAGGAGAGGGGAGAGGAGGAGGAGAGGGAGAGGAGGAGAGGGGAGGAGGAGAGGGAGGGGAGGAGGAGGAGGAGAGGGGAGGGGAGGAGGAGAGGAGAGGGGAGGAGGAGAGGGGGAGGAGGAGAGGGGAGGAGGAGAGGGGAGGGGAGGGGAGGAGGAGGAGAGGGGAGGGGGTGGAGGAGAGGGGAGAGGAGGAGGAGAGGGGAGAGAGGGGAGGGGAGGAGGAGAGGGGAGGGGAGGGAGGAGGAGAGGGGGAGGGGAGGAGGATGAGGGGAGGGGGAGAGGGGAGATGTTCCAGTGTAACAGGCATCAGTGCAGCAGATGTAACAGGTGTTAAGGTGGGACAGGTGGACAGGTGTCAGGTGGGACAGGTGTTGAGGTGGGACAGGTGGACAGGTGGGACAGGTGTTGGGGGTGGGACAGGTGTTGAGGTGGGGCAGGGGCTGTGTTACCTGGACTCACGCTCATCACCATGGTTCTCCTCATCCTCGTCACTGCCGCTGTACTCATACTCTGTTTCCTCTAGACAGCAGACACAACACACACACACACACACACACACACACACACACAACACACACACACACACACAGGGACACGGAGTGAGCAGAATATAAAAAGCTGTCCTTCAGTTCTCATCCCTTCATCTTCCTCCCTCCCTCCCTCCCTCCCTCCCTCCCTCCCTCCCTCCCTCCCTCCCTCCCTCCCTCCCTCCCTCCCTCCCCCCCCCCCCCTCTCTCCCCCCTCACCTTTCTCCCCCCTCTTCTTGCGTGTGCGGTCAATGTGGTCCTTCAGCTGGATGCGGACCTGCCTCTCAGTGGGCTGATCTCGGATGAAGGAGTGTTTGAGCAGCTGGTCTGTGGATGGCCTGCTGGGGTAGGTCTTCCCAGACTGCCCTCGATGAAGTCTATGAACTTCTTCGACCTGGGGGAGGGGTGGAGGAGGGTGGATAGAGGGAGGGATGGATGTGGGAAGATGGAGGGATGGAAGGGTTCATAAAGGAGAGAGGCGGGTGAGGCAGGGGTCTTGATGGATTTGATTTTTGCATCTAAAAAATGAAGAGAGAAAGAGACAGATGAGGTGAAAGAAGGAAAGAGAGAGAGAGGGAGAGAGAGAGAGAGAGAGAGAGAGAGGAAAGAGAGAGACAGAGAGAGAGAGAAAGAGAAAGAGAGATGCATGCGTATACAGTCACACTGACCCTAACAGCAACATGCTGAAAAAGGCTTTATACTGAATGCACTGATCAGATAAAGTGTGATTTTTGTTCCACTTCCTGTCTGACCTGTGCCACAGGAAGACAGAACAGATGGTCTGGGGATCAACAGCATGGCGAAGCGTGAATTTTAAACACGTACCTAAACTCCCAAACCTCTCCCATTTAACATCAAATCTGTATGTTTAACCCCCCCCCCATGCTGCTGAAGAGGTGGAGAGGCTGAGATGGAGCCAGTTTAATTCCAGCTGAAGGACTCGCTTCTCTGCAGGCTGGAGAGGAGGTGCAGGAGGGAGGAAATAGCCCTCCTAAAATAAGACTGACAAACAGCCTGACAGCAGTTACTGCTATGGTCTCTACAGCTGAGAGAGGAGGAGGAGGAGAGGGGAGAGGGAGGAGGAGAGGGGAGAGGAGAGGAGGGAGGGAGGGAGGAGAGGGGAGAGGGAGGAGGAGAGAGGAGAGGAGAAGGAGGTGGAGAGGAGGGAGGAGGAGGTGGAGAGGAAGTAGGAGGAGGTGGAGAGAAGGGAGGAGGAGGTGGTGGAGAGGAGGGAGGAGGAGGTGGAGAAGAGGTGGAGGAGGAGAGGGAGGAGGTGGAGAGGGAGGAGGAGGAGGTGGAGAGGGAGGAGGTGGAGAGCAGAAAGGGAGGAGGAGAGGGAAGAGGAGAGGAGGGAGGAGGAGGTGGTGGAGAGGAGGAGGTGGAGAGGGAAGAGAAGGTGGAGAGGGGGAGGAGGAGGAGAGCAGAAAGGGAGGAGGAGGAGGAGAGGGAAGAGGAGAGGAGGGAGGAGAAGGAGGTGGAGAGGAGGGAGGAGGAGGTGGAGAGGAGGGAGGAGGAGCGCTCTCACCACTTCTTGGACTTGAGTTTGGGAGGAGGGTTCCTGGGGATCAGGAACAGGGCTCTCATGGGGTGCATGTCACAGAGAGCTGTGGAAGAAACACAACTCAGCTGCTACACACAGGAGGGTGTGTGTGTGTGTGTCTGTGTGTAGAGGTGTGTGTGTGTGTACTTACGTGGGGCTCCTTCAGCCATCTCTATAGCAGTGATCCCCAAGGACCAGATATCACTCTGTGGAGACACACAAGTCAATACACACACACACACCACATATGCACACAGAGGGACAGGGGGACAGGGGATGGAGAGACAGGGGGACAGAGGATGGAGAGACAGGGGGACAGAGGATAGAGGGACAGGGGGACAGGGGGACAGAGGATGGAGAGACAGGGGGACAGAGGATGGAGAGACAGGGGGACAGGGGATGGAGAGACAGGGGGACAGAGGGACAGGGGGACAGGGTATGGAGAGACAGGGGGACAGGGGATGGAGAGACAGGGGGACAGAGGGACAGGGGGACAGGGGATGGAGAGACAGGGGGACAGAGGATGGAGAGACAGGGGGACAGAGGATGGATGGTTACCCGGTAGTCGTAGGTGGAGTCTGGGTTCTCGTCACAGGCGATCACCTCGGGGGCCATCCAGTACGGCGTCCCGATGAAGGTGTTCCTGCGGCCCACGGTCCGGTCCAGCTGGGCGCTCACCCCGAAGTCCACTGAGACCACATCACACCGCGTCAGTAACTACGGTAACCAGGCCGGTAACTGTGGTAGCTAGGGTTAGTAACTACGGCAACTACGGGGGTTAGTTGCCATGGCAGCGAGACAGACAATTTCACAGTGTTAAAAAGGGGGCCTCAACTGACCCAGCTTGACTTCTGCATTCTCAGTCAGGAGAACGTTCTGACCCTTGATGTCTCTGTGGATGACCTTGTGTTGGTGGAGGTGGGACAGACCCTGGAACCACACACACACACACATCAAAGGAGAGGTCAGAGGTGGGTGGAGGTCATAAGGAGGACGTGGTGGCTGACTGGCTGACTGGCTGACTAGCTGGCTGGCTGGCTGACTGGCTGCTCACCCTCAGGATCTCCCTGCAGATGTATGCGATCCAGTCCTCCTTCAGAGAGTTCCCCTTAGTGTTCTTTACCAGGTCAGTCACTGAGCCTGCTCCACAGAACTCCATCACCAGCTGGAACACACACACACACACTCCCATTGTAGACAGATAACACACACACACGCTCAGTGGACAGATAACACACACACTCCCATTGTAGACAGATAACACACACACACACAGACAGACCCAGAGCTGATCATCCTGTCCTGGTGGGCTTTTCTTGACGAAGGCTCCGTAGTACGTAGCGATGTTGCGGTGGTGACTGTACTTCTTCAACATGTTGATCTCTGCCTTGATCTCCTCCTCCTCTTCCTCAGTCACGTCCATCACCTTGATGGCCGCCAGCTGGCCCGTCTTCACATGACGGCCCTGGACGACGACACGGAACACCTGGTCATCTCAACGAGCCAATCACAACCCTCCACACCCTCTCACAACAGCTGGCGTGAGCCAATCCTGACACCTCGGAACTCTTTCAGAACGTCAGCTTCTCTCTGATTGGTGCGTGGGTCCCATCACATTCCACCCTCACACACACACACACACACGGGGCTCCTCTGGTCTTACCTTGTACACCTGCCCGTAGGTTCCATTACCCACCACCTCCACCAGCTCAAAGATCCCTGCTGGGTCCTGGAGAACATGAGAACACGACAGAACGTGATGGAACAGAACAGAACATCAGATCAACGTGCAACAGGAACTTGGGAATGACATTAACAACAACAGTCATAATAATAACTATGTATCACATCTCTGAACAGAATCTCGCCCCCAAAGGACCACGTCAAGTAAGACTACAGTCCGTTACTATGGTTACGCCACGTTACCAAGGCTACGCGGTGCTAAGGAAACCGTTCCAGAGAGGAGATCGAAGGCTGTAGGCTGTAACTGGAAACATCATCCAGATAGACGGCTGAATATCAGTGAGGTCCCATACAACTCAACACTCTGATAATGACTCAAACTAAATATGAAATGTCAGTGGTTTTTCCTCTTGAAGAGGACCAGTCCCCCCAACACCAGCCCCCCCAACACAAGCCCCCCCAACACCAGCCCCACTAACACCAGCCCCCCAACACCAGCCCCCCTCAACACCAGCCCCCCTCAACACCAGCCCCCCCAACACCAGCCCCCCAACACCAGCCCCCCCAACACCAGCCCCCCCAACACCAGCCCCCCCAACACCAGCCCCACTAACACCAGCCCCCCAACACCAGCCCCCCTCAACACCAGCCCCCCCAACACCAGCCCCACTAACACCAGCCCCCCCAACACCAGCCCCCTCAACACCAGCCCCCCCAACACCAGCCCCCCCAACACCAGCCCCCCTCAACACCAGCCCCCCCAACACCAGCCCCCCAACACCAGCCCCCCAACACCAGCCCCCCCAACACCAGCCCCCCCAACACCAGCCCCACTAACACCAGCCCCCCAACACCAGCCCCCCAACACCAGCCCCCCCCAACACCAGCCCCCCTCAACACCAGCCCCCCTCAACACCAGCCCCCCCAACACCAGCCCCCCAACACCAGCCCCCCCAACACCAGCCCCCCCAACACCAGCCCCACTAACACCAGCCCCCCAACACCAGCCCCCCTCAACACCAGCCCCCCCAACACCAGCCCCCCAACACCAGCCCCCCCAACACCAGCCCCCCCAACACCAGCCCCACTAACACCAGCCCCCCAACACCAGCCCCCCCAACACCAGCCCCCCAACACCAGCCCCCCCAACACCAGCCCCCCAACACCAGCCCCCCCAACACCAGCCCCCCCAACACCAGCCCCCCCAACACCAGTCCCCCCAACACAAGCCCCCCCAACACCAGCCCCCCCAACACCAGCCCCCCCAACACCAGCCCCACAACACCAGCCCCCCCCAACACCAGCCCCCCCAACACCAGCCCCCCAACACCAGCCCCCCCAACACCAGCCCCCCCAACACCAGCCCCCACCAACACCAGCCCCCCCCAACACCAGCCCCCCCAACACCAGCCCCCCCAACACCAGCCCCACTAACACCAGCCCCACTAACACCAGCCCCCCCAACACCAGCCCCCCCAACACCAGCCCCCCAACACCAGCCCCCCCAACACCAGCCCCCCCAACACCAGCCCCCCCAACACCAGCCCCACTAACACCAGCCCCCCCAACACCAGCCCCCCCAACACCAGCCCCCCCAACACCAGCCCCCCCAACACCAGCCCCCACCAACACCAGCCCCCCCAACACCAGCCCCCCCAACACCAGCCCCACTAACACCAGCCCCACTAACACCAGCCCCCCCAACACCAGCCCCCCCAACACCAGCACCCCCAACACCAGCCCCCCCAACATCAACACCAAACCTGTGCCCAGTGTTAATAAACCCCCCAGGAAAGATGGAGCACAGGGGATGAGAGAGGAGGAGGAGGAGGAGGAAGGAACACAGCAATCTAGAGGAGGAGGGGGGGGAGGGGGGGTTCAGTGACAGTGGTGTCGCCCACGTTCAACGCAGAGTGGGAAGAGAGCGATAACAGAGAGAGAAGAGGGGGGAGAGAGGGGGGGAGGAATGGGAACAGACTGTCAACAATAACAGGCGTGTACAGTAAAGTACGGGGGGGGGTTGGGGGGGCTCTACAGACATGGATGTGAGCCTTTTTAAAGCTCCACAGCTGAAATATGCCTGGCTAGGCCATTATAAAGGACGTAGGCTACAATTTCAGAGTGTGTTAGGGTTAGTTATGGAGTGTCTCTCACACTTACTGTCTTTGTGAGTGTGTCTTTCTGTGTGGGTGTGTGTGTGTGTGTGTGTGTGTGTGTGTGTGTGTGTGTGTGTGTGTGTGTGTGTGTGTGTGTCAGTACCAGGTAGTGGGTGTTATATAGGACACCCATCAAAGACTGAACCCTGATGATTCACTCCTCTCTCTGCTTGCTGCGTGTGTTTCTCAGAAGGCAGCACTAAGCTGGCCAGCCTGAGGAGGTCTGGGGTGGCTGTGTTACCTTCCTGCTGAACAGGGGGAGCGGACAAAGACAAGCAGCGTTCAATCCTGTTCCCAATCCTGTTCCCAAACCTGCCCCCCTCCTCCACCCCTCCTCCCCCCTTGTAGTGCTTTTCACCAAACAGGAGGTGTCAAAGGGGAAAGTGGAAGAGGTTGGGTAATTCAACACAACTTTTTTTAACAGACACCTGAGATATGTAGG
This sequence comes from Neosalanx taihuensis, assembly GCA_030340665.1. Taxonomy (NCBI): domain Eukaryota; kingdom Metazoa; phylum Chordata; class Actinopteri; order Osmeriformes; family Salangidae; genus Neosalanx; species Neosalanx taihuensis. Next base: position 8,714,183 of record CM059310.1, read on the forward strand.
TTCTCACAGTGAATACCAGGAACAGAGATGGTAATAAATACTGTGGGGAGGTTGTAGCTTGTAACACCATCTATCGTTGGCCTGTGTGTGTTGGTGGGTTTGACCAGATCACAGATTCCTGTTCTGTTCAAATAATTGTCCGGTTTCTACATAGCTTGAACCGATTCTGGGAACAACTGCTGAATAATACGGCCAGATTATCCTGAGAAAGCGCTGACGTTCTCTGGTCATTAGCCCTGACCATGATAAATATTCCCACCCCTGGTCACTAGAACATAACTTACTTCCTGCAACAGGAACTTTTGAACATGAAGCTACATGAACAAGATCCCAGTTCAGAGGGAAGCTGATCATGTTTAGGTCCAGTAATCAGATGGACTTACCCTCAGAGCTGCAAGGTCAATGTCGTCCAGACTCCGTGTTGGTGCGTTTTCAGACATGGCTGGTGAAGAAGTTGAAGCTGGCAAATAAGCAAGTTAGGCCAATTATAGAAGGAAGACACACACACACACACACACACACACAATTGGATCTCTTGCTCAACGAAACTGTAGCTTTAAATCATTCAAGAACAGGTTATTCAACTATTCTCTATCCAATCTGCCGCATGTTTGTGACACTGGTTAATCCAAAGTGGCGCACAGCAACACGCCCTGGGGAGACAGCAGATTACCTGTCCTGACAGGTGACCCTCTAATGGAGGCACAACAAGGCGATCACTGATCTGGTACTAGTCAATTACATCAACATGCTCAGTGGCAGAGGTTAGAATCATGATCAGGATTCTGTCACCCTTCTCTCCTGTCTTTAATCACGCAGAAACATTTCATCTGATGTTGATCTGCAACACTGTAACACACAGGCGCTCCTATCGGTCACACTGAGCTCTGCAAACCAAGCCAATATACACGGAAATAACAGAAATAAATCCAGAATCAAGGCTTGGAGTGATCCAGGTGTGTTCCTGGGTTAGTAACCTCTCTGGTTACTGCAGGTTAGTGCTGTAATAACTCTGTAGTCCAGCTCTGTCGCAGAACAGCTCAGCTGTGTTGAGGCTGCCATTACAGGCAGATCTGCCCCCGCACAACACAAGCAGCTCTCACACACACACTCTCACACACACACACACAAACACACACACACACACACACACACACACACACACACATGCATGCACACCCTACAACATGTTGCAAACCAAGTCTTTTTCTAAACATGTAAGCGCCTGTCTAAACGGTGTGTAGTTCACTAGGCTGAGCCAGGCTGCCAGTAATGACAGCAAATGTCGTCTCTGACACATAAAAAAGAGAGAGAAACTTCTCATATCTATGATCAGCTGGTTAAAACAGATCTCAGGTTTGTCCTTCATAACATTACTGCACTAAGATGTTAAAGACTCTTCTGGAAAATCACAACAAACCTCCTCCTCCTCCTCCTCCTCTTCCTCACCACAACATGGAGAACTGCGACAGAACACACTTGTTCCTACTTACCAGGTCTGGTTCCTGTTCTTAGTAGTCAGCTGGCTCAATGTCTATCTTCCCCCTGCTAGTGGGATCCACACACACGGTGTGCTCTGCGCACACACACCAGTTAGTTTCACTGCACAACTTATTTATCCGACATGTTTCCTCCCGAGGCTCGAGCTGCTGGGCGGCTCTGCGCGCTGCTGCTGCTGTGACGTCACCTCCAGCACACACGCGCTCGCGCCCGCCCGCGCGCACACACACAGGAACACACCCGCGCACACACGCACACACACTCTGAAGAAACAAACACACACAAACATACACACACAAACACACACTCACAAACACACACAAACACACACCCACAAACATACACACACACAAACACACTCTGCTGTTTGTGTCTTTCTGGAAGTGTTAAACTAGGGCCTCCATCAGGGCCAGATCACCTGGATCCTCTTTAGGGTAGAACAGGTTTAGATGAAGTCCAAACAAATAATCTGGACATTTGTTTAGAGATCATATAGTAGTCGGAGTCAAAGTTAGATAAAACTCCCCCGTTATAAAAGACTAAATTATATTTAATAAAACTGAGGTATTTATCTCATCAGAAACATCAGATAAACTGCTGTAAAAAGTCACCAACATGTTTATGTTATGTTTTTATTCTGTTTCAGTTAGAAAATAAACTGTTACTCTGTTAACACTTTCATATTTTTATATCAATTACAGACACACATACAAATCGTTGTTAAAGACATGTTTAGAAAATGTATATAAATATATCTTGTGTGTAAAAAAATGTTTACTAGGATGCATGTAAATATTTGTTATATGAAAATATAAGGCTTTTTTCCCGGATAGTTTTCTATATATGTGTTAAACTTGTTGATTTAGGTTAGTTCAGGGTCAGTTATGGGCATATGTGAGTAACTCTGTACCTCTGCTTGTAAAAAGGACTATACAAATATATTTGTCATGTTTATATTTCTTATATTTCACATTAAATGCTCAAGACCACTGAGAGCTTTGCTACGTGAGAATGTTCTCCTGTGCAGGAATTTGACAAATATAACTAACGGTACATTCAAAACTTTCTTTCAGTCTTTTTAAACACAACTATAACTTATCCACATCAGTGTTTAGTTTGACTTATAATAACATAGCTGTTAAGAGTGATTAATCACATGGCAATTTATAATTTCTTCACGTAGTGTTTTGATAGATGTCTGAGAGTGTTTTTCAATAGAAGTAGACCTGCTTCTAGAAAGGGAGGCCGTTAGTGGTCAATGTTAATTAGCTAACAAATGTGTTGCTGCTTGACATCAGAGAGCTCTTCTCTTTAATCTCCATTTGTGAAGGTGTCAGTTGTTCTATTACTGACCCCCTGTGACAGGCCATGAACCCCAAAGCTCATCTCGTCATTTGAGAACCTCAGGCCTCAAGTGGAATAGCAGTGAAAGACAACTCCTCCTGGTTCTATAACACACATGTTGCTTTGAACAACCCTCCCCCTCGCCCTCCCCCTCGCCCTCCCCCTCGCCTCCCCTCCTCACTTCCTCCCCACCTATGCCTGCTGTCACCCCCCCCCCTCTTGTCTTAAAAGGAGGTGGAATGTACTGGACCTGTGACAGATCAGTTACATAACAATAATTAACTTGGTAGTCATGGTGACAGAAAAAAAAAAAAAACGATTAAAATGAAGTGTGCACCCCATGAAAATATTTGTATCCCTCCCTTTCTCCTTTCCTCCCTCGAACCATGTCATATTTTGGCACAGACTAAATGAGTCTATCAGTCAACCAGTCATCCTCCATATTTATTCCTCGCCATCTGATGATCCTTCCTGATTTAGCAGATCGTGGTTTTTTTTCTCCCGTTCTTTCCTCTTTTTTCCCGCTCTCTCCTACTCTGGTTAGCCCTTCATACCCATCGCCATAACAACCACAAATGTTCAGACAGATCTGCTGGCACTGCATTGAGAGGTAACGCTAGAGGGATGGAGAGAGACACTGAAAGAGAGAGAGAGAGAGAGAGACAGAGACAGAGAGAAAGTGAGAGTGGGGAGGAGGGGGGATGTAGGACTACACACACACACACACACACACACACACACACACACACACACACACACACACACACACACACACACACACACACACACACACACACACACACACACACACACACACACACACACACACACACACACACACACACACACACACACACACACACACACACACACACACACACACACACAGCCTTTCAACAATAAAAGTACTTTGTGTTCCCTAACCGTGTGATATTCTAGATCGCTTCTCTTTTTTCTCCTCACTTGTTAGATGGATCAGAGCTTTAAGGAAAACAACACTGTCACAAACATGGATCATCACATGTTAAAGAGTGGTTACCTAAAATAGCTCCTATAAGCACATCCAACACACACACACACACGTGCAGCGTACGTGTTGAGCCCCTCCACGTCAGCAGGGGGCGCTATGTCCACAGTCCCACTGGAGCCATCCCCTCCTTGCTGCCCAGAGGAGGAAGCAGGTTCTCCTCAGACAGGAAGTTGAGAGGGAAGTGGACCAGGAGGCCTTGGATCTTCTCCATCTCCTGCTTGGCCTGCTCAGGATCCGTATCACAGAGCCTCTCCTGACCGCTGAACTCTCTCAGCTCCCTCATGTTGTGGACAGAGTTACACGGGAGGCAGTTGAAGACCTGTGATTGGCCGGGGTCAGACAGGACCAGGAGAGGGAGGGAGAGAGATGGACAGAGGAGATGTGATGGTTAAGCAGGGAGGGGGGAGTGGCTACAACTCAGTGGTATGATGTTGTTTTTAAACTACAGAGCCAAAGATCAAGGTTCGATTCTGGCTCTGTGCTGTTTTGTTACTGGAGGGTAAAAGTTTCAGACAAACAAGCGCAGAGGGGGGCGAGTGCCCCCTGAGTAGAGGGTCTAGTCTGGATGTCCAGGTGTCCTGTAAGCAGTCGTCCATCTGTACCTTGTGATAAATAGAGCCGTTTATTTTGGCCGACTGGTTCCAGACCAGGTAGAAGAAGTGATCGCTGACCGGGTCATCGATGTTGATGCTGGGGTTTGAATCAGCACCGGTCAAAACCCTGGAGGAGAGAGGAGACTGTCACACACTCTGACACAAACACACACACAACCTGACACACACACACACACACACACACATACATACAACCTGACACACACACACAACCTGACATACGCACAACCTGACACACACACATACATACATAACCTGACACACACACACACATACTATGCCGCCATAACCATGTAAGATAATATACTGTCTAGTCAAATTAGTGAGAGCAAGATTGCCATTGAGCATCAACAACATATTTCCGAGCGGAAATCCATTATTTCCTGCGACAGAACGTCTTCATACAGAACTGCAGGAGGACGCATGAGCACGCCTGTCATCTTAGATGGTTCCCTTGGAAACTGGGGGATATTCAGGATGGCTTCTGGTACAGTATGAGCTGTTCTGCTGGCACATACAGGGAATGTGTGTGTGTGTGTGTGTGTGTGTGTGTGCGTGTGTGTGTGTGTGTGTGTGTAAGTGTGTGTAGAGTAGAATCTACACACTGAGTGTTCTGTGAGATCCTCTGAATACACATGAGGTTTCACTCTGAGTTGCAGTGGCGTGAATAAACACAATGTAGAATGTATCCATCACTCCTGTCCTGCTGGTCTGATCCTGCTGGTCTGATCCTGCTGGTCTGATCCTGCTGGTCTGATCCTGCTGGTCTGATCCTGCCCTGTCCTGCTGGTCTGATCCTGCTGGTCTGATCCTGCCCTGTCCTGCTGGTCTGATCCTGCTGGTCTGATCCTGCCCTGTCCTGCTGGTCTGATCCTGCTGGTCTGATCCTGCCCTGTCCTGCTGGTCTGATCCTGCTGGTCTGATCCTGCCCTGTCCTGCTGGTCTGATCCTGCTGGTCTGATCCTGCCCTGTCCTGCTGGTCTGATCCTGCTGGTCTGATCCTGCCCTGTCCTGCTGGTCTGATCCTGCTGGTCTGATCCTGCCCTGTCCTGCTGGTCTGATCCTGCTGGTCTGATCCTGCTGGTCTGATCCTGCTGGTCTGATCCTGCCCTGTCCTGCTGGTCTGATCCTGCTGGTCTGATCCTGCTGGTCTGATCCTGCTGGTCTGATCCTGCTGGTCTGATCCTGCTGGTCTGGCTCTGTACCAGGGGAGACCTGAGCCTCCCTAGCTGGTCTGGTGGCTCCCAGCCCAGATCCACTCAGGAACAGCTGGGGAGGAGGTGGGAGCTGGTCATGTGACCAGTGAATCACCTCTGCAGAGGTGGAAACCCTCTCACATCCGCATGCTAAGATGAAACACACTCCAGCATCAGCCCTGGAACTGGTTTCAGCCTCAGCCCCAGCCTCAACCCCAGCCTCAGCCCCAGACTCAGCCTCAGCCTTAACACTGGCCTCAACCCCAGCCTCAGTCCCAGCCTCAGGCCCAGCCCCAGCCTTAACCCTGGCCTCAACCCCAGCCACAGTCCCAGTCTCAGCCCCTGCCTTAACTCCAGCCTCAGTCCCAGTCTCAGCCCCAGCCTTAACCCCAGCCTCAGCCCCTGCCCTCTGGTCTAGATGTTCCTGTGGCTCAGTAGGGTGAGGAGGCTGTGGTCCAGACCTGAAGCAGTCCTTGCGCAGGGCCAGAGCCAGCGGTCCAGCCTGGTACTCCTGCCCGTCCATGATGGAGGGAACCCTCTCCTCATCCTCCACCAGCACGGCCAGCTCACTGTCCCGGCTGCCCAGCATGCTGCGGTCGTTGATGTTGGCCGAGCCTGAGACACACACACACACACCCACACACCCACACACACAGACACAGACACACACACACACAGCAGACTAGGGCTGTCAAAACTGCTCAAAAATGACGTTTGAATATTCCCCACACATGTATTCGAATATATTCGAGTTTCACGTTTGCGCATTAGGCACGTCAATAACAGGACAAATTAATACAACGACACATAACTACTTGTATAGGTAATATATTTAAGTTAATTTAACAACATATTACCTACACAAAAATAAGTAGATGAACTAATGGCCAAGGCCGCAGACAGGCCTCTCGCTCACACACACGCAATTTTTCTTTCTCTCTCTCCCGCACTGTCGCACTCTGCGCATAGCGGTTTAAATGAACAACAACAATAAACAAATGCTGAGTGTTGATCAAACTTTTGTGTAAGAAATTTAAGGTTGCGATTCTTTTCTCTTTTTTTGACAGCCCTACAGCAGACCCTCACACTGGGGCGGAGACACTGCTGGGACCCTTACAGCCCGTCTCGCTCTGACTCACCGATGATGTAGCGGCGGTCGTCAGCGATGAGCATCTTGCTGTGGATGTAGATGAGCTCAGTAATGGGAGACTGAGACAGCTCAGAATGAGTCCTCAGACCACACAGGCTGATGTAGTCACTCCACTGGTCCTGCACTGCAGCGCGCACACACACACACACACACACACACACACAGAGCAAGGGAGGACACAGGTGATCAGAGATGGTCTCCATGGTGACAGCTGGTCTGGGGGGGGGGGGGCAGGAAGCTCACCTTCTTTAAGTCTGGAAAGGATGGAGAACTCTCCTCGACACATCGTCCTGGCGAAGCAGAACACTGTTAGTGTGTGTGTGAGGGGCCAGGTGTGTGTGTGTGTGAGTGTGTGTGTGTGTGTGTGTGTGTGTGTGAGTGGCCAGGTGTGTGTGTGTGAGGGGCCAGGTGTGTGTGTGTGTGTGGCCAGGTGTGTGTGTGTGTGTGTGTGTGTATGTGTGTGTGAGTGGCCAGGTGTGTGTGTGTGTGAGGGGCCAGGTGTGTGTGTGTGTGTGTGTGTGTGTGTGTGTGTGTGTGAGGCAGCTGACCTGTAGGTGAAGTGCAGGATGGCCTGGATAGCGTTTCCTCCTCCCTCCCTGATGTCTCCCTCAAAGCCTGGCAACAGCGGCACCACCACAAACACTCTGTAGGTCTTCTGTTCCCTGACCACACACACACACACACACACACACACACACAGAGATGGTCACACACAGACCTCCAGAGGCTGACCTCCATGCGTGATCATGATCAGGCTGCAGTGAGCAGCTTGGCAGCAGCTTGGCAGCAGCTTGGCAGCAGCTTGGCAGCAGCTTGGCAGCAGCTTGGCAGCAGCTTGGCAGCAGCAGGCAGAGCTGGATCACCTTGAAATACACCTCAGATATCTGGCTGTGCTTCACATGCGAGGCAGGATGGGAAACAGGGGGAGGGAGAGAGAGGCCGTGGCTGACTGACCTATGAGCACGCAGGATTCTCTCCACGATGGCGTCGCCGATGCCATTGTGGACATTCTTTCCATCCGCACAGCTGATGAAGAACTGGTTCTGAAAGAGAGGAAGGAGAGGAAGGGAGAAAAAAGGAGGGGGGGAGAAGAAGTTGAGAGAGAAGAGAAGAAGAGAGAGATGCAGTACTGGCTGGTCTGAGATCAGTGTACCTCTATGTAGATGCAGTACTGGCTGGTCTGAGATCAGTGTACCTCTATGTAGATGCAGTACTGGCTGGTCTGAGATCAGTGTACCTCTATGTAGATGCAGTACTGGCTGGTCTGAGATCAGTGTACCTCTATGTAGATGCAGTACTGGCTGGTCTGAGATCAGTGTACCTCTATGTAGATGCAGTACTGGCTGGTCTGAGATCAGTGTACCTCTATGTAGATGTAATGCTCGCTGGTCTGGATGGTGTGTATATAGGCTTTCAGGATGGAACTTTCACAGGTTCCTGCTGACCAGCGATCCACAGAACGTAGGACCTAGCAGAGAAACACAGTGAGAGAGAGAGTGTGGGGTATTGATGGTGAATGTGTATGAGTGGTGTTGTGTGTGTGTGTTGTGTGTGTGTGTGTACCTGCACTCTGGCCCTCTCAGATCCAGGGACAGTGAAGGGAAGTGTGTCGGCTGTGCTGTGAGACTTGGGGAGCAGACAGGGGTAGAACCTATCCTTGTAGTTGTACTTATAGATCTGCAGTCCGGCAAAACAGAGAGAAGATGGACGATAGTGAGCGACACACACACACAGTTGCCCACCCCCCCGCCCACACACACACACACACACACACCCTCCTCACCGAGCTTCCAGCTCACGTCGACCTTTGACCCTCTCACCTTGGTGAAGTTCCAGCGCTGGATGAAATGGCGGGCGACGTCGCGGGCAGCTTTGCCGTGAACAGCAGCGGACAGATCTCTCCACGGCATGCGAGGGATCTGGGTCCTGTCAATGTTGTCTGGGGAACACCCACACAGAGCCATCAACACGACAGGACATGACAGGGTGTGTGTGTGTGTGTGGTAGGGCGTGTGTGTGTGGCAGGGTGTGTGTGTGTGTGTGGCAGGGTGTGTGTGTGTCAGAGAGAGAGAGAGAGAGAGAGAGAGAGAGAGAGAGAGAGACTAACAGTGTACAGTTCAGTAGATGTACCTTCGAATGGTTTATCCAGCTGGACCCAGTCTCTCCTGATGAAGTTACTGTAGTCCTTCCCCAGCCAGAGCTGGGTGTTGTCAGTCAGGTCCTCCTGAGCCTGTAACATTGAGCTCTCAGCACCAGGGGGGCCCTGGTCTCCCTTCTGGTCTCCCTGGTCCTGGACTCCCTGGTCCTGGTCTCCCTGGTCCTGGTCTCCCTGGTCCTGGTCTCCCTGGTCTTGGTCTCCCTGGTCCTGGTCTCCCTGGTCCTGGTCTCCCTGGTCCTGGTCTCCCTGGTCCTGGTCTCCCTGGTCCTGGTCTCCCTGGTCCTGGTCTCCCTGGTCCACTTCATCCACTGCCTGAGGAGATGAAGACTGCTCTCACAGACTCTTTCAAACTGCCCCCCCCCCCCCCCCCCCCCATCTGTCTGATCACATGATCACAGAACCATCAGCTGGGAGTGCCTGGGGGGCGCACGGGCAGACGTCTCACCTTTGACTCCGCCCCCTGCCCGCCGTTGGCTGTCTCCATGGAAGCCAGATCCAGCAGGCGGTACTGGCTGTCGTCCCATCTGCCGAACGCCAGATCGATGCCTCCCACGAAGGCCACCGATTGGTCGATGGCAACCATCTTCTCGTGGTGTGCCCACAGGAACACCACTGCTGAAACATGGTTTGGATGACGCATCACCTGGAGAGAGAGAGACCAGGAGAGAGACCAGGAGAGAGACCAGGAGAGAGAGACCAGGAGAGAGAGACACCAGGAGAGAGACCAGGAGAGAGAGAGACCAGGAGAGAGAGACCAGGAGAGAGAGAGACACCAGGAGAGAGAGAGACCAGGAGAGAGAGAGACCAGCAGAGAGACCAGGAGAGAGAGAGACCAGGAGAGAGAGACCAGGAGAGAGAGAGACACCAGGAGAGAGAGACACCAGGAGAGAGAGAGACACCAGGAGAGAGAGAGACCAGGAGAGAGAGAGACCAGCAGAGAGACCAGGAGAGAGAGAGACCAGGAGAGAGAGAGACCAGGAGAGAGAGAGACCAGCAGAGAGAGAGACCAGGAGAGAGAGAGACCAGCAGAGAGACCAGGAGAGAGAGAGACCAGGAGAGAGAGAGAGAGAGAGACCAGGAGAGAGAGAGACACCAGGAGAGAGAGAGACCAGGAGAGAGAGACCAGGAGAGAGAGAGAGACCAGGAGAGAGAGAGAGACCAGGAGAGAGAGACCAGGAGAGAGAGAGAGACCAGGAGAGAGAGAGACCAGGAGAGAGACACCAGGAGAGAGAGAGACACCAGGAGAGAGAGAGACCAGGAGAGACACCAGGCGAGGGAGAGACCAGGAGAGAGAGAGACACCAGAGGACAGATGTCAGCCTTAAAAGGTCATGGTTTAACCTCTCTTCCTCTACACTATACTGCAGAGCACAACATCACTCCAACAGCAGGCAGTTTATTGGGGAGGGGGGAGGTGTGGGTGTGTGTGTGGGGGGGCAGGACCTTGATGTTGGGGTGCATGTTCATCAGAGTCCTCTTGCTGTGACCGCTGTTGATGCCCAGAGCCATCTCCACCTCCTTGTAGAGCAGCACACACACCTTCACCCCCTGCTCCTGCAGACAGAGGAAGGCAACACAGCTAGCCTGGGTCCTGCTGTCTGGGACGTCATCAAAGAGAGGAGGGGGATTCCTGAACAAGATAACTGATGATGTTCAGGGAAGACATGGAACTAATCTAGATGAGAGTTGATGGAGTTGATGGGAGGAGGAGAGGAAGAACAGAGAGGAAAGGTGATGAAAGGGCTTCAGATTGAGATTATGAAGGAAGGGTTTCATACTGCTTTGCGTCTGAGGATCTCGTCTAGACGCCAGTAGGTGTTCTTGGCCGGGCGCTTCAGGAAGACCTCAGGGCTGAGCCTTGACAACAACAGATACAAGATGTAGACACTAAGGTAGACTCCTCCCAGAAGGCGGGGCTTAGACAGCACAGAGTAGCATAAGTATCTGAGGTCTCAGACCATGTTCTCTGAGGTCTCGGACCATGTTCTCTGAGGTCTCGGACCATGTTCTCTGAGGTCTCGGACCATGTTCTCTGAGGTCTCGGACCATGTTCTCTGAGGTCTCGGACCATGTTCTCTGAGGTCTCGGACCATGTTCTCTGAGGTCTCGGACCATGTTCTCTGAGTTCTCGGACCATGTTCTCTGAGGTCTCGGACCATGTTCTCTGAGGTCTCGGACCATGTTCTCTGAGGTCTCGGACCATGTTCTCTGAGGTCTCGGACCATGTTCTCCGAGGTCTCGGACCATGTTCTCCGAGGTCTCGGACCATGTTCTCCGAGGTCTCGGACCATGTTCTCCGAGGTCTCAGACCATGTTCTCCGAGGTCTCAGACCATGTTCTCTGAGGTCTCATCATCAGCAGTAGGTTTTTTTTTTGTTACTTTTTTTTTTTTTTTTTTTTTAGACTTTTAAGGTCAAAGGTCAGAGGTCAGGTTCTCACCACCAGTCAGTGATGAAGATCTCCTCCTTGGCCTGCTCAAGAGCATCAGCCAGATCGGCAAAGTAGCCACTCCCATTCACATACCTGCACACACAAAACACACAATTCATATCTGATGTGATACCATGGGATTCAGGTGGCTGAGTGGTTAGGGTGTTGCGTTAGCAATCCTGAGTTCGATTCCCAGCAAAGGCCAGTTGACACTGTGTCCTTGGGCAAGTGTCCCCTACTGTTTTCAGAGGGGAATGTCTCCTGTACTGTGCTGTGAATCGCTCTGGATCAGAGCGTCTGATAAATGTCAAATGTAAATGTAAACAAAGAGCTACTGGAGAGGCGTATGTTGTCTGACTGAAGCTGTGGTACCATTTGGTGAGCGTGTCGTGGCGTGGCGGAGCGAAGCCGTCGAAGCGCTGAACTTTGAGGAAGTCACATGGCTCAGCCAGACGGTCGATCTCATGACTCCACCATAACGCCTGGCGGTAGCTGTTACACTTAATGACCAGCTTCCTGAAACACACACACACACACAGGTAAACACACACACACAGGTAAACACACACACACGTACGTACACACACACACACAGGTAAACACACACACAGTTAAACACACACACAGTTAAACACACACACACGTACACACAAACACACAGGTAAACACACAAATAGACACACACACACCAGATGAGCTGAACGCCTCTTGACTTCTCAGTCCGACATACTCAGCCTTTTTACCAGAAGCCAAACACACTCTGACTGGCTCTGAAAGCTGCCAGATCCCAGACCTACCTGGTGAAGCTGGCTCTGAAAGCTGCCAGATCCCAGACCTACCTGGTGAAGCTGGCTCTGAAAGCTGCCAGATCCCAGACCTACCTGGTGAAGCTGGCTCTGAAAGCTGCCAGATCCCAGACCTACCTGGTGAAGTTCTCTATGCAGACGCCGTACTCTGTGTCCGTATACGCTCTTCCCACTTGAACCTTGAACTCGGGGTCAAAGAGCAGCACGAAGCAGATCACCCCGTTCTCTCGGTTAAGGTAGAGCAGGAAAGAGTCCTTGACCACCAGCCAGCGTCGAGACCAGCGGAAGCAGAACTGGTGACCGATGCAGTTTAGACCCTGAGTACGGTGACCTCCTGACCTCTTGAAGATCCAGCCCTCGCTGGGAGACAGAACTGCTGTTATTACACTTTTATTACTACAACTATTACATTTTCCATTTAGTGATTTAGCTGACACTCTTTCTTACATGTTTATTTTTACTCCTATATATGTTCTATGTTGCTCTTCTCTGTCACAGTGAATTCTATGTTTGTTAATCTTGCATAGCGATTAAACCTGATTCTGATTCTGATTATCCAGAGAGATTCACAACAAGTACAGGGACATTCCCCCCCGGAGGCAAGTAGAGTGAAGTGCCTTGCCCAAGGACACAATGTAACCAGCCCAATTCCCTAACCGCTCAGCCATCTACTCTGCTATCACACAGCTATATTCTCATAGTAAAAGTTATCACTGTGATTGAGACTGTGGTATTAAAACAGCAGAGGGTCACTTACAGTCCTTTGGGTCCAAGATCACTGACAAAAGACAGAAGGCCAACATCAAGAAACTCCAGCTGCAAGGGTCATGACAAGGTTGTGTGTTACTGTGTGTGTCTGTTACTGTATATATCTGTTACTGTGTGTGTGTGTGTGTGTGTGTGTGTGTGTGTGTGTGTGTGTGTGTGTGTGTGTGTGTGTGTGTGTGTGAGAGAGAGACAGCGCTTTATTTCACCATGCTGCGAAAGTTCCTGCAGAAACTGTTTGCCAGGAGTCCATTCAGATGGTCTTCAAGGAATTTCTGCAGCAGAGAGATTCTGTCACAAAACTGACAACATCACACTGCAGGCTCATCGCCACAGTCTGACGGGGGGGGGGGGGGGGGGGGACATGCTGGCTGGTACCGGTTTGCTGGACTGGTGTCTCATTCTGTCTCCCCCGTGCAGAGATGGCATCTCCTCAGTCATGTTCCTCAGCTGCTGCCTCTGGAGAGCAAACCTGCACACAGCATTTCAGAATAAGAGTCTTAAACCTGCACACTGCATTTCAGAACAAGAGTCTCAAACCTGCACACAGCATTTCAGAATAAGAGTCTCAAACCGGCACACAGTATTTCAGAATAAGAGTCTCAAACCTGCACACCATTTCAGAATAAGAGTCTCAAACCTGCACACAGCAAGGAAGTGAAGCTTCATCTTGTGTTTACTGACCTGCCCAGCGGGAGGAAGTGAAGCATCATCTTGTGCTTGTAAATGTCTCTGTGAAGTTCCTGGAAGTGCTTGTACTTCCTCTTCACTGTCCAGCTGAACTTGCCGTGGGTGAGACGGACGGTGTAGAGAGTACACACACGCACCTGCAACACACACACACACACAGTAACACACATGCACCTGCAACACACACACACAGTAACACACATGCACCTGCAACACACACACACACACGCACCTGCAACACACACACACGCACCTGCAACACACACACACACAGTAACACACATGCACCTGCAACACACACACACAGTAACACACATGCACCTGCAACACACACACACACCTGCAACACACACAGACACACACTGTAACACACACGCACCTGCAACACACACACACACAGTAACACACATGCACCTGCAACACACACACACACGCACCTGCAACACACACACACACAGTAACACACACGCACCTGCAACACACACACACACACTGTAACACACATGCACCTGCAACACACACACACACACGCACCTGCAACACACACACAGACACACACACACACTGTAACACACACACACCTGCAACACACACACACACACTGTAACACACACGCACCTGCAACACACACTATAACACACACACTATAACACACACACACCTGAAACACACACACTTGCAACACACACACACACACTGTAACACACACGCACCTGCAACACACACACGGTCACACACACACGGTCACACACACACCTGCACTGCACCCCCCCCCCCCCCCCCCGACCCACCTTGGAGCGTGTGGTGTATCTCTCAGTGCTCTCCACCTTGCAGGTGACAGGTGTTCCAGGCAGCAGGATGGGGATCCCCAGCTCCCTGAGGCCCAGCAGGTGGTAAACCACCATGAAGCCCCGCCCATCTGCAGGGAACACACTCAACACAGTGACCAGGAGCACGGTCGTCAGGGTGACCTCACACGGTCGCCACGGTGACCTTGGCTGACTGACCTGCACACAGAACCTCCTCCTGCACTGTTGTAGCTCAGTGATAGAGCGTTTCACTTTATATAAAGAGGTCAAAGGTTAAACAAATTATACCCTGCTTTATGTTGATTTTGGAGTTGTCTTCTAAATCAAAACATTCTTAATATTATTATTGTTATTATTATTTCCGCCACCACTTCCCTGCAGCGACAGGAAGTGCTGTGAGACAGGAAGTGCTATGAGACAGGAAGTGGGTCCATCGTCTCCTCACCACTGTCCACCAGGAGTCCGTCCACCTCTTCCTGACTCAGATGGTTGCTGTCTCTGCTGAACCGCCTCTTCAGCAGCTGGGCCACGGCGCTCGTGGCCACGATGTCGCCCTCTGCTGGTCTAGACATGCTGCTGCAGCACTGCGTTATCCTGCACAAGCTGGAGAAATGCTGACATAAGGGATTGTTGTGTTTGCACACACACTCACACACACACACACACACACTCACACGGTGGTGCTCAGGGTGACAAAACAATGCCAGTTATTCACCCACAGCTTGACTCACAACATTTATACCTAAACAACCCAGTTCAGTGACACAACAACCCAGAAACTTGTTCCAAACCCAGCCGTGCTGGTGACAATGTAGGGCTGAACTGGACCAATATTTCTATTCCAGAGGGGCTCGAGGAGAGGGGCTTCACTTGAGTCTAAATATAATCCATATGCTCCTCTCCTGTGCAGCAGGAAGATCGCATCGCACCAGCGGCATGTCAACAGGTCCGCTGAGGCCTGCTAGCACGCAGCAGAGGAGGTGACACAGGTAGACACAGAGAAAGCTGTGCTGAGAGATTCCAACGCTAACGCAGCTAATGCGGCGGCTAACGCGGCTAGCACTGAGTATTTACCTGGTCTTGAGAACACTTGAGAAGAGTGGAAACACTAACGCACAGAGGAGTAGGAGATGTGCACAGGAGTGTGTGTGTGTGGGGGGGGGGAGAAGATGAGCTCTGATTGGCTGGATACGACGTTGCCTGGGCAACCAGGTTCCAGGTGGAACACTACCCGAAGGAAACACAAGGAGAGAGAATGGGGAGAGGGAGAGAAAGGGGGGAGAAGCAGGGGGGGAGGAGGGAGAGAGAGAGAGGGTGCAGACGAAGAGAAAGAAAGAGGATGACAGAGAGAACGAAGAGGAAAAGACAAGAAGACTAAAGGAAGAGAGAAACAGAGAAAGAGGATTGGATCTTACTAAATCGAGCTGATGACCTCATCTAACTTCTTGATTCTACTTTTGTTTTGAGCTCATCATGATGTCATAACGTCACTGTTTGCCTTCAGCAGGAAGCCAAGGGAAGGAAGTAGTCAGCGAACTGGAATATCCCCCGTGGTGGTCTTGTTGCTCATACGTGCATTACGTGCAATACCCTGTAATTCTCCTCAAGTGCAATAACTGACATTAAAGGTTTATCTGATCTAGTCTAATCTAACCATGGTTTTCCAGGAAACTCCTGTTTCCCAGAGTTCACCTGGCCTCAGGTACTCAGGTGACAGGACACCAGGGCCAGCAGGGGGAATCCACTTTGATACGTGTGGTCAGTGTGTGTGTGTGTGTGTGTGTGGGGTGTGTGTGTGGGGGGGGGGGGGGGAGGAGTGTATTCCGTGTGTGTGAGTGGGATAGTGTCTTCTAGACAGTGGTGACCAGTACACACCGACCACAGAGAGAATGAATCACCAGGATTAAGAAACATTTCTGTCACACTAACTTGAGATGTTATAGACCTGTTATCATGTTGACACAAATAAGTGCCTAAAACATCAATATTTACATTTGGATTTCAGCCAATAGAGTGAAAGTTTTCAAGGCTGTTCAGAGGATATATATTGTTTTAAAAGAACAAGTTGGAAAAGGAATTTAAGTCGGTCATGTAAAGTTTGGGCACACCCTCCCATTCAAATTAGTGGCTGTTAGTTTGACTGGTACTCTAACGTGAGGAAGAAAGACAAGCTTAAAGTTTTTAAAAGATTAAATTTACATTTTAACAAAGATGCACTGATTCGGAGTTTCTTTGGCTATAGCAGCCTAAATGTTTTTACTCTTTGATTGATCGTCTGTTCGCCTTTAACTCAAGTGATAAGACATGATACGTCTACTTTATGCACCTATAGAATACTCTAAATAATGTGATTGAGTTTGTAGTAGTCAACATAGCAGCAGTAACTAAATATTCGCTCGAAATTTCACCTAAATACATTGGTAGTTACAATGGAAACGTAATTTTTCAACCCTAGAACCATTAGTATGCAGACTAACCCTCCAGTCCTGCTGCCATTATGCAGAATGAAAGAGAGCATGGAGGAGATTTGTTTTGTACTTACTGTTATTAGATGTCCCCTAATTTAACTTTACCGAACAGTCAAATCACAAGACATCAATTAAATAGATTCGCACGATTCCAGAGGATGACAGTAAATAACAAGTGAGTTAAGTTAGTATCTGTTCGTCTTCTACTGAATGCAGACTTACCAGTGCTTTTGAAGAGAAAAAATGTTTTTTTTTTACTGGAGTGACGCAGCATGACCAAGCCTAGTCCCTCCTGTTAAAATGTCCCTCACATCCAGAAATGTGACTCCAGAATCCAGCAGAGTCCAAATCTGCCACAGTACTTCTCCACACTTCTATTTACACACTTCTCTTTACACATCAGAGTGAAATGCGCAGCTTCCGTCACATCCTCGTCCTTCACGTGTTTTTAACCCTTTACAATGTTTCTGATTTGGAGGATAGAAACGTGTTTCTACATGTGCAAAAGGGACACAAGTCTGGACTGGAGGTTCTGTCTTCCGGAAGCACAGACACAGTATTTATGCAGCTGGGTTATTATGTGTAGAGAATAAGAGCAGCTCCTCTTCTCCAGATGTCTGACGGCCAAGCAGGAAACCAGCTGAGCTCTCGGGAGCTTAATCAGACCCCAAAACGCCTTTTCGACAATAGGTTTCATATTATTCAGGACTTTAGATCCAAAACAACACGTAGGAGGATTTTAACGAGTGGCTCTAAACTCTCTAAGCTCTCTTTTTTTGGGGGGGCTCTAAACTGCCCTGAACCGCATTTGGATGCCTTGTATCCTGTAGGTTCAGACATTATTACCATGGATGGATGGGTTGGAGCTATGGACACTTCACACCATTGTATGAAGAATTTCTCAATGAAGTTGAAAATATAGGACGGTGTGTGTTCAGTGTTGGAATGTGTGTGTGTGTGTGTGTGTGTGTGTGTGTGTGTGTGTGTGTGTGTTTGTGGGTGTGTGTGTGTGTGTGTTTACAGTGCTGGCCTTGTTCATGAACATTGTCCCCATTCCGTACAAATGGCTGCCATAGTCACATATATAAAAAAAAGATAATTAAACTTTTATTTAATTAATTAATTTGAATGAATAAGACGAAAGAGAACTAAAATATTACAAACCCTGGATACTTAAACCCATTAAAGAGTAACATTCTTTAAAAACGTTATCGTTGACATGTTCAGAACAAGTGCAAAAACAACAGTGAACTTTCAAGAAACATGTTTGAAAGAAGAAATCCAGAATCTCAGAACAGGAACAGCAGTAAGGTTCTCCTTCTTAGGATACGTTCCTTCTAGTGGTACCTGCTGAGTTGTCTGATTATCTGGACGTTCCATTTGATATCCCAGCCTATGTGTCCCCCCCCCCCCGGCCTCTCCTGGTTCCCCTCATGTCCGCTCTCTCCCACCCAGATGTTCTCCGTTCCCCCCCCCTGCCCTGCATACATCTCTGTCCCCCATCTCAGTCACGCATGTCTACAACTGCACTGTTCTGATCCCTGATTTTCTCTTGTACTTTTTACATGCACTACTTCAAAGTCACTTTGGGATACAAGCATCCGCTAAATTATAAAAAAGAAAAAAACTCAACTAAAGTAAGTAAACTTTTGGCAGGGGGGGGGGGGGGTCATGGCGTTCTAGCTGGGGGAGTATCTCTTGTTCTCCCCAGGGAACGGGAACTCTGGGACCTGGTTGAAGTGTCCAGTGAGGAAGATGGCCACCGTCCCTATGGAGAACAGGAGGATGGCCACCCAGAAACACACCTTGTCAATCATCTTCCCGATCAGCACCCAGCTCTCCCTTTCCTGTTGGACAGGGAGGGAGGGAGGGAGGGAGGGAGGGAGGGAGGGAGGGAGGGAGGGAGGGAGGGAGGGAGGGAGGGAGGGAGGGAGGGAAAGGGAGGGAGGGAGGTAGGGAGAGGGAGGGAGAGGGAGGGGGTGGAGAGAGGTGGAGGGAAGGAGGGAGGGAGGGAGGGAGGGAGGGAGGGAGGGAGGGAGGGAGGGAGGGAGGGAGGGAGGGAGGGAGGGAGGGAGGGAGGGAGGGAGGGAGGGAGGGAGGGAGGGAGGGAAAGGGAGGGAGGTAGGGAGAGGGAGGGGGTGGAGAGAGGTGGAGGGAAGGAGGGAGAGGGAAAGAAAGAGAGGGAGGGAAAGAGAGGGAAGGAGGGAGGCATGTTACGGATCAGGTTTCCGAATATCGATTGGCCCTCGATGGATCTTAATCAACAATGTCTTGACTTGACAGCTAATCACAACATTACGACTGCTTCCATTACTTACAGATCCGATGTCATTCTGCTGCCTGGTGCTCTCAGCGATGAAGTTACAGGCGTCCACACACTCCTTGATCTCAGGGGCAGCCTGGGCCAGGCTCTTGTACAGGGTGGCTGTGGAGCTTATGTCAATGGTGTCCACTAGGGGGAGATAGAGAGACAGACACAGTCAATGGTGTCCACTAGGGCAGGGGTGTCCAATCCTGGTCCTCGAGGGCCGCTGTCCTGAAGGTTTTCGATGTTTCCCTGCTCCAGCACACCTGATTCTAATGAAGCGTCGTTATCAAGCTCTGTGGAGGTGTGCTGGAGCAGGGAAACATCTAAAACCGTCAGGACAGCGGCCCTCAAGGACCAGGATTGGACACCCCTGCACTAGGGGAACATAACATTGCTTCATTGATCTCTCACACTGACCGTACGAAAGACAACAACAGTGAAAAGTCGTACCGAAGGAGCGTGTAAGACCGTGTCTCTCCTTCTGCTTGTCGAACATCATTTCACTGCGAGGCTGCTTCAGGACGTACTCCTCCGCTCTCTGCATCAGGCCGAACGAGCTCCGCCGCCGCTCCCTCACCCCGTTCACCTCCGCCTCGCCCTCGTCCAGCAGGGGCGCCATCCGCAGGAAGCGGGGGACCAGCTCCAGGAACACCTGGGGGTCAGGGGGTCAGGGGTGGGGAGGGGGTGTATGATGGATCAGGTTTGGAGATGTGATACATCTGATACAAATGTTTTTTCTTTATTTAATTTTCTTAGTGGAGGCTAGTTTCATATACAAAATATATATTTATTATCTGATCATGTAAATAGATACAGACAGTAGGACTACAAACATGTTTGGTAATGTTGACTTATGGGCGGTACGTACGTGTTTGATTGTGTAGGACATGGTGTGGGTGCTCGGACTGCGCAGGGAAATGTTTAGCACCACAATCTGATTGGTAGCGATGAGAGTGGTCACTGACATGACGAAGATGAGATACCTGCAGAGAGAGGAGAGGAGGAGAGGGAAGAGGAGGAGAGGAGAGGAGGGAAGAGGAGGAGAGGAGAGGAGAGGAGGGAAGAGGAGGAGAGGAGAGGAGGAGAGGAGAGGAGGGAAGAGGAGGAGAGGAGAGGAGAGGAGGGAAGAGGAGGAGAGGAGAGGAGGGAAGAGGAGGAGAGGAGAGGAGGGAAGAGGAGGAGAGGAGAGGAGAGGAGGGAAGAGGAGGAGAGGAGAGGAGGGAAGAGGAGGAGAGGAGAGGAGAGGAGGGAAGAGGAGGAGAGGAGAGGATGGAAGAGGAGGAGAGGAGAGGAGGGAAGAGGAGGAGAGGCAGAGGAAATGGAAGTGTAGGAAAGGACAGAGGGAAGAGGAGAGGAGGAGAAGAGAGAGGAGAGAGGAGAGGAGGAGAGAGGGAAGAGGAGTGAGGAGGAGAAGGAAGATGAGAGAGGGGGCAGAGGAGAGAGGGAAGAGGAGTGAGGAGGAGAAGGAAGATGAGAGAGGGGGCAGAGGAGAGAGGGAAGAGGAGAGATGAGATATGGCACTGGGGATCAGCCTCTCATTTTTCTCTAGACACGCTCAGACTCACTTGCCGATCAGGGGAACGGAGAGGGAAGTTTCCGGAACCTTCTGAGCGATCAGGAAGAGGAAGACAGTCTGAGCCAGCAAGACTGAGATGGACACGGTCAGCTTCTGTCCTCCAGCTGTGGAGCTCATATCAGTCAGGACCACTACACAACACTCAGGGTCTGACACACAACACTCAGGGTCTGACACACAACACTCAGGGTCTGACACACAACACTCAGGGTCTGACACACAACACTCAGGGTCTGACACACAACACTCAGGGTCTGACACACAATACTCAGGGTCTAACACACAACACTCAGGGTCTGACACACAATACTCAGGGTCTAACACACAACACTCAGGGTCTGACACACAACACTCAGGGTCTGACACACAATACTCAGGGTCTAACACACAACACTCAGGGTCTGACACACAACACTCAGGGTCTGACACACAACACTCAGGGTCTGACAGGAAGTACTGACCCTGAGCAGGCAGGAAGTAGGCGAGCACGACCAGCGAGGATATAAGCGAGCATGGTAGGATGATGTTGATGATGTAGAAGAGTGGCTTTCTCTGGATGATCAGGTTGAAGCTGATCTCCTGGTACTCCAGGTCTTCTGGGGAGTAGCGAGTGTTGATCAACTTCCTGGCAGGGCGGTGCTTGATCGCCCACTCTCCGTTCTCTGTGACACGGGGGGGAAAGGTGGGTGGAGTCACTTCCCAGATGGGATCACATGACGTTCAGCGTGTATTATTTCAGACACTTTTTTTTAATCAAAACATGACATACAGAGAAAGATTTGGAAACTACAATCTCTTGACAAACACTCAAATGTTATTTTCTCTCTCTTCTATGTTCCTCGCATTGCTTGTGTGTTTGATGTGTGTGGTTGTGCGTTTGTGTGGGCGCACAGTACCAGTAAACGCTTCAGGGTCTATGTCCACCCACTCAATAGGTTTTTCAGACTCTGCGTCGATCGCCAGTATTATGTTGAGCTCGTTAGCGTTGTAGGTTTGAGATCTGAGAGGCAAACAGAGACACACAGAGAGGAAACAGATGTTTTTTTACGTTTACATTTTACATTCAGTAATTTATCAGACGCTCTTATCCAGAGCGACGTACAGCAAGTACATTCCCCCCCTGAGGCAAGGAGGGTGAAGTGCCTTGCCCAAGGACACAACGTCATTTTGCACGGCCGGGAATCGACCCGGCAACCTTCAACTAGTCTGATTCCCTAACCGCTCCAAAATGACATAAAGGCCAAATCACATGACACATACTTCTACTAGGAATTCTTAAATCATATTTTTTATATATACCTGTATATAATTTATTTTTTCCTCTGTGCTGTTTCAAAACTGACATAGATGTATAGGTCCACAATTATTATTTGTCATAAATAAAATAAGCTAATCCTTTATTTGTCTGGCAGTTGGGAAATTGCAGATTGCAACAGCAAGGTACAGTTCAGCACTCAGATAAAAGAATATACAAAAATACCTCAAAAATGTTGACTAATCTATGAAAATGAGAATGTTATGTTAAATGTTATGTTATATGTTATGTTACATGTGATCTTCCAGGGGCTTGTGTGTGACACTGACCTGAATACGAGGGTGCAGTTCTGGTAGTCGAAGGGGAAGTATGTGATCTCTATGGCACAGGTGCTGCGGTAGATGGCTGGGGGGAGCCAGTACATGTAGCCCCCTGGATAGATGAGCACGTTAGCGTAGTAAGCTACGTCAAACTTCCCATCGATGCTGCCAAACCGAGAGGAGGGAGAAACAGTTGATTAAAGATCAGGTGAAGCTTGTGGTTAAGGTTTCACATCATGGCAACACTTCATAATGAGGTTACAGTGAACTACCATGAAGATACTTGGTGATACATCACATTAACAGGTGACTCTAACTGTCATCTAACTGAAATACCAGGACACTGTTTGTCTGTGTGTGTGTGTGTGTGTGTGTGTGTATTCCGATTATCTAAACAACTGGCCGCTGTATGAAGTTGAAATCCGCCAAGTGTCTTGCTTAGGGCCCAGGGGATGATGTTTGGATGAGCTGGTCTTGTTTACAACATAAACAGGCCAAATTAAAAACATATTGCCACCATTTTGATTTTAAGTCTCCATTGTCATATGATGCAAACAGCAGGTGGCGCTGTTGGTCAACAAACAAATTGGTCTCAATTTCGTTCCCCTAAATCTCCACTCTGTCACTCAGTATGACAGTATTATCATACATGAACGGTAAGTATTTCTGTAGTATGTGCGCTACATAGACCAGTCAAAGGTTATGTTGTACAGCCGTGTACTCAAGCAATCTAAATTAATGTCACAGATGTCTTCAGATCAAATCAGCACCTTTATTCTAGACCCTCACAGGGGACAAGAAGAATATCAGAGGAAGAAAACATGAGGAGGAGAAATCCAGCGAGGGACAAGCAAGAAGGACAGACAGGACCTGAGCCTGTGAGCAGAGAGAGAGACACCATGCTGACCCTCAGGTGATGGGTCATGTGATGAGTCATGTGATGAGTCTTGTGAGGAGTCATGTGATCATCACTACTTACTTGTTCTCCAGGACGATATCAGGAAGCCACACCATGTTGTACGGTACGCGGATCACTTCGATGTTGAAGAACTCTGACGTGTTCCAAGACAAGCGATAGTCTTCCCATTGCTGCGAGGGAGAGGAGGGAGAGAGGGAGATGGTGAGAGAGAGGGGGGGAGGGAGGGAGAGAGGGAGAGAGAGGGGGGGAGGGAGGGAGGAGGGAGGGAGGGAGATGGTGAGAGAGAGGGGGGGAGGGAGGGAGAGAGGGAGATAGGGAGAGAGGGGGAGGGAGAGAGAGAGGGAGATGGTGAGAGAGAGGGGGGAGGGAGGGAGAGAGGGAGATAGGGAGTGTGTGGTTTTCCTGCAGGTGAAGCAGGACTGCAGAACTCACGATCTCGATCCACACGTGGTAGTTAAAGTCTCCTCCTTCTCGTTCTGTCATAAGAACACACAGGAGGAACTTGTCTTATTCACATCCGTAGAGAACCCACAAGTGTGTGTGTGGTGTGTGTGTGTGTGTGTGTGTGGTGTGTGTGTGGTGTGTGTGTGTGTGTGTGCAGTGTGTGTGTGCAGTGTGTGTGTATGCGCGGCATGTGTGTGTGTGTGCAGCGTGTGTGTGTGTGGTGTGTGTGTGTGCAGTGTGTGTGTGTGTGGTGTGTGTGTGTGTGTGGTGTGTGTGTGTGCAGTGTGTGTGTGTGTGTGTGCAGTGTGTGTGTGTGTGTGTGCGAGGCGTGTGTGTGTGTGCGAGGCGTGTGTGTGTGTGCAGTGTGTGTGTGTGTGCAGTGTGTGTGTGTGCAGCCTCTCACCAGGGATATCAGGTTGGTGAGGATCAGTTTGACCTGAACATCCACCTTGTCTGTTGGAGTTTGAGCTGGACGAATGTTTTTGTTGTACCGACTGAACAGGTGCTTCATTAGGATAGACTCCTCATTACACCTGACTGGGGGAGGGAGGGGGGGAGAGGGGGAGAGAGAAGGAGAGGAGGAGGGAGGCAGGAGAGAGAGGGAGAAGGGGAGAGAGGGGAGAGAGAAGAAGAGGAGGAGGGAGGCAGGAGAGAGAGAAGGGGAGAGAGAGGGGAGGGATTAAGAGAGAGATGTGGAGAGAGAGAGGAGCGATACGAGGTGAGAGGGAGTGGGGGGGGGGGGGGTGAGGGAGGTAGGTTAGGGAAGGGAGGGATCAAGAGATCTTTTACTGAGGCTGTTGGTAAATATGAATCCCAACTACAAACACACACAAAATAACACAAGTCGGAAACAAAACACACATCTCCACATTATTCACGACTCAACACCTTGTTACCAAGCCGACGCCTTCCCAGAATTCCCTGAAGCACAAGCCTGACAACTGACCGTCATTTAGTTCAGTGAAGTTTCTCAAACAGGAGCCTGTTAGCCCGGCGCTAAAGGGCACCGTCAGAGCCCTGTGTCCCAGCCTGTTCCTCCCCCTGTCCCCTGCACTCACCCTGGGAGACCCCGGTCCACAGCACAGCCACCACCACGCACGTCCAGAGAGATCCAGCGGCCATCAGGGAGCTATCAGCGGAGACCGCTCGCTTAGACGTTGAAAGAAAAGAGAAAGGGTGAGACTATGTCTCGCGTCTCCCCACCTCCCTCCCCCCCCTCCCTCCCCCGTTACCTCCCCCCCCCACCCCCCAGCTGTCGTCAGCTCAGGTTACAGAGCAGCTGGCCCCTAACTTGGCCAGACTGTCCCGCTCTCAGGCCCTCCAGGATCAGCCAAACGATCGTCACGGCGATGATGACACCTCGACGGTCGTTTATGGTTTCCGTACCTGCCGGTGTGTCGGACCTCAGCCACGCTGGGCCTCGTGAGGTCGTCATGGAGACACCAGACTGTGTCCAAGTTCTGTGTTGTCGTGTTCCAGTTCAGCTCAACAACAAAAAACACTCGACTACCGGCCTGTTGCTGACTGTGTGTGTGTGTGTGTGTGTGTGTGTGTGTGTGTGTGTGTGTGTGTGTGAGAGAGAGAGTGTGTGTGTGTGTGTGTGGGGGGGGGAGGGGTCAGTGTGGCCCCTGTTCAGGGGTCCAGTGAACCCTGCGTGCCAAAGCAGACTGGACACCTTAAGATGAACGTCCACGTGCTCATCTGATTGGGTGTTATTGATTCTTCACCTGATCAGTAGGCCTTGGTCACGTGATGTTATGTTCTTATTTAAGTTCTCAGAAACGATGAAAACAAACTTTGAAAGATCGTTTCCGACTACCGTAACCTGGATGACGTTGTACGTTGAAAATGATCTAAATGTTGAATCCTGGAGTGACGAGAGGAGCCTCCTGTGATCAGCCTGTCAACACGGCAGGGGTCTGCGTGAGGGTGAGGGAGGGTGAGGAGGGTGGCTGCCGTGGGAATTCCTGCCTCCGAGACGAGCTTCTAAAAATAAAGACGCTGAAACGGAGGAGAAGAGCGTCTTTAAAACCTCAGCGGAGCCTAAAGGCATTCATGTTAAACGTGTGTGTGTGTATCAGTGTGTGTTTGTGCTACAAAAGCACCAGTGATCAGTTTTGTGAGCAAACGATCGTATTGTTGCACCTTTGTTACAGTACCCGCAGGAGTGGGGAGATTTCGTGTTGCCATTCCAGCTTAATCCCGGGCCCCATAACTCTGGACCCCCTGCCCTGGGCTCTGACCGGGGCCGGGGCAGCTCACCGGGCTACACGGGGATTCGGTTCGCTCTGGAGCAAGACTCCGAAGGCGAATAACATCAAACACAAGGAAAGCGGATCTGTTGAGAGGAGCATGTCCCTCTGGGAGATTCCACACCGTTGCTCTCAGAAAGACAAGCCGAACCTCGCCCACAAACCCTGGAGGCTCCAGCCTCCTGGCCTCCGCGGCCAAAAACATCCAGTTCAGTTTGGGTTGGAGCTGTGAGCGGGTTTGAAAGATAGACAACAAGGTGTTACCATGGCGCTCCATATATAAGAAAATATATACGTTTTTTTATAATAATTGAATCATATAGCACGGGCATATGACATGTGAGTGATGTGTGTGAGACATACAGAGACAGAAATTACATATAGGGAAACATACAGCAAGTACTTGCTGTAATGAGATTTTATCATTACCCACCCCCCCTCTCTAAATGTAGCTTGCTAGTTAGCTTAGTTGGTACATCCCAGGCTGTAAGTACCTCATGACCCCCCCCCCCTCTCTCTCTCTCCCCTCCTCTCCCCCTCCTCTCCCTGCTGGATGAATACCCCTGCTTTCACTTCCTTTGTTGAGCCCTCTCTTGTGAAACCACACAGCCCTGATCCTTAGTCCCACCTCCACCTCCCCTCCCCCACCTCTTGCCCCATTCCCCCCCCCCCTTACCCACACCCCTGCTTTCAGCTCCCTCCTGCCCTGCTAGGCCCCTCTCCCAGCCCTTCCTGTCCCACTAGCCTCCTTCCCCAGCCCTCCAGCCCCCAGCCCTCCAGCCCCCAGCCCCCTCCGACCAGCCCCCTCCCACCAGCCCCCCTGCCCCCTCCCACCTGCCCTCCTGCCCCACCAGCCCCCAGCCCCCCTCCCCACAGCCCTCCTGTATTACCCCCCTGCTTATCTCAGACATTAGACCTGGCCGTATCACAAGTCAGACAAATCTGATAAAGCACTTTTCCCTTATCTGATTTAAGGCCCTTCCCTCTACACAAACCATGAGCATGTTGTTTTGCATGAAAGGAAACACAGAACGAATAAAAAACAGTTCAACAGACCTGTACTCTGGTGTTACGGACACAATAGTCTTGTATAAACCTGAGGATACGATCACGATAGATTCATTCCACATTCTAATACCCAGTTTTTTTACTGAGTAAAACTTTTTTCTCTTTTCTTGTCACACGTGTTGAAGGGAAGATTGACTCCCTGCAGTTACTGATTAACAAGCACAGATCCTGATTCCCACAGCTCACACCATGGAGCTTGTGATTTGGGTCTGACTTCAGTTGACACTGTGTGTGTCGAGGGGGGGACTGCAGTGACCTGCGGCTGGGTGGACCCCGGGGATGTCCCCTAACACAGTCCTGTCACAGCAGTCAACACCGAAACTCAACACATGTCTGTCCTCTGTAGGCAGGAATCTCCACTTGTGGTAAAAATTCTTCTGCAATCTCACTGGACAGATAAACATGTTTAGTTTGCAGTTTGGCAAGAATTCTGTGCTGTAAGGGGGGTGTGTTGGGGGGGGGGGGGGGGTGACATAAAAGAGGGTGGACCTCGAAACAACCTGTGTTTACTCTGGGTGGTCAGGGGGGGGGTTGGGGGGGGGGGGGGGTCAGCTGTGCTCAGATGTGAAAGACGAGGACCTTCGACAAGCAGGGTTACTGTTGGCCATCTTGCCTAATCAGCCGGGGAGCTAAGCTAATCTCTGGACTCATAGATTGAGCAACAAAGAGACGGAGGGAGCAGCAGTTTGGTGGGGCCAGACGGGGGGAGACGAGGGAGGGAGGAGAGACGAGGGAGGGAGGGAGGGAGGGAGGGAGGGAGAGAAGGAGGGAGGAGAACCACTGCAGCCTGGTCAGTGGAGGAGCAGGAGGAGAGAGAGAGCTGGCGGAGGCTGTGTGGAGGAGCGGAAGGAAACCGAACAGGATTTCAAGCGAGGAAAGTTAAGGAAAGGGGGAAGTTATTGATTGATGGAACCATTGTCCGGGTGTGGCCCCTTGAGGAGCGACGCTGAAGAGAAAGCAACTTTTGTCTGTGATTGAGAGGGAGGAGGCTGGGTGGGGAGGGGGGGGGCGGGGGTCATATTCAGGGACCAATAGGGAGACAGCGTGCTGGGACAGGGTGACAAGGGGGACGTGGCTCGTGTGATGCGGAGTGGAATGAGTGGAAGGAGATGAGAAGAGGAGACTGAGAGAGAGAGAGGGAGAGAGAGAAGGAGAGAGAGAAGGAGAGAGAGAAGGAGAGAGAGGGAGGGAGAGAGAGAGAGGGCCCTGGAGGACTTTCACGTGGCCGAGGAGAGGAGAGAGGGAGAGAGGGAGGGAGGGAGAGAGGGAGGGATAGAGGGAGAGGGAGGGATAGAGGGGGAGGGAGGGAGAGAGAACAGTAAGAGAGAGAGAGGGGGTATGGGGGTGAAGGTGAAGGCTGCGCTGGCCATCCTGGTTCTGCTCCTGTTCCTGGGTTCCATGTGGCTACGTGAGTACTGGAGCTGTGTCAAGGCAACGACCGCGTGTGTGACGTGTGTGTGTGTGACGTGTGTGTGACGTGCGTTTGGGACACATGTTTGAGAAGTGAGATTGTGAAGTGTTTGCGTGGGAAGTGTGTTTCAGGAGGCGTGTTTGTGTGTTGAAGCGAAGGCTCTGGTCTGTTTGTGTTGGCGTGTGTGTGTTTGTTCAGATGTAACATGTTGGCAGCGTGGGTCCCTTGTGTGTGGAATGTAAAGCCCATGTCACATGACATGCTGGGGCGGGGGGATGGGGGGCGGGGGGATGGGGGGCAGGGGGATGGGGGGGCAGGGGGGTCCAGCATGGTGGTCCAGTGGCTTTGTGTTCTCTGTCTGAGGCAGGGTAGACGAGACATGCTCTGCATGTGTGTGTGTTTGTGTGTGTGTGTGTGTTTGTGTGTGGTTGTGTGTGTTTACGTTATATTTGGCTGAATGAACCTCAAGGTATATTTGTTTTAATGACATAATGACAGGCTGGTACAGGTCAAAGCTTGTGCTGTTTTTCTCTCCTGTCTATTGATCTATTGGACATACATTCTGGACATACAGCTTGGAACTACAGGGGAATCAGGTGGCTGAGCGGTTAGGGAATCGGACCAGTAGAAGTTTGCCGGTTCGATTCCTGGCCGTGCTAAATGACTTTGTGTCCTTGGGCAAGGCACTTCACCCTACTTGCCTCAGGGGTTGCTTGCTATAAGTCTCTCAGGATAAGAGCATCTGATGAATGACTGAATGTAAATGTGTTTGTATTGAAATGTAAAGTTGTGTTGTGTTGTGTATCTAACTTGTTGTGTTCTCTACTGTGACAGAAGGCAGTCTGGACCGTCACTGGGAATCTTGTCTTAAAGGTTACAACCACTATGATGATGTAAGAGGGAAGGAACTAATACTGCACTTATCTGCAGCTCAGTAGTTAATAATGTCAGTTAGAAACAACATGAGGTACTGTAGTATTTTATATGTATATAAAAATGTGTGTGTGTTACAACAGAACTATTACTACCACTACTATTGTTATGGTGAACAAAGAGTGGCAATAAATATGCAACATTGAGCAAAAATTCTTTCTCTTTCTCTCTCTCTCCTTCTCTTTCTCACTATCTCTCTCTCCCCCCCCCCCTTTCTCCCCCAGACTCCCTCGGTGTCTAACAGCAGTGCTGTGTCTGTGCTGGAGGGGGAGGTGGCTCTGGGGTTTTGTCCTGGCCAGGTCTTCCAGGTGTCTCTGCTGCTGGCCAGCCTGCTGGCCTCCCCCACCCCTCCCTCGGATGTCCTGCTGGAGCCCTACCTGGCCAGCTGGGACGAACTCATCAAGTAAGCAGCCCAGAACTCAACAACCAGTAACAAGTAACCAGTAACCTGCTGTAACCCCCCCCCCCCCACCAGCTACTGGTCAAGGCAGTGCTGGAGGAATGTGGTGCCTCACATAGGGTCACTCTGAACTGGACTCTGTTGTTGATTGTCCTCCCTCCCTCCCTCCCTCCCTCCCTCCCTCCCTCCCCTCCCTCCCTCCCTCCCTCCCTCCCTCCCTCCCTCCCTCCCTCCCTCTCCCCCTCACTCCTCCCTCTCCCCCTCCCTCCTTCTCTCCCTCCTTCTCTCCCTTCCTTTCTCCCTCCCTCCCTCCCTCCCTCCCTCCCCCAGGTTCATGGAGTCTCTTGGTCCCATGGTGGGCCCTCATCTCCCAGGAGATCCAGACTAAGACCTCCATCATCCGCCGCTTGGCCCTGGAAGAGGAGGAGTTGAGGGGATCCGTCAGCCCCACAGGCTCAGGGCTCCAGCTCTCCTACTCCTCCGTGCGCCTCATGATCCAGGGGGAACTGAACAGTGGTTTTGTGAACTTCCAGCACTACTCTGATTCCGGGTGTCGCACGCTGCTGCGCCTCCACCGAGCTCTGCACTGGCTGCAGCTCTTTCTGGAGAAGCTGGCTACACCGCGCTCTGCCGGCAGGCTCCGGAGCCCGTCTGAGCTGTGCCGCGAAGCCTACCAGAGCACCCTCGCCAAGCACCACACCTGGCTGGTCCGCAAGGCCGCCGAGCTGGCCTTCATCGCCATGCCTGAACGAGGCTTCTTCTACAGGCTGGTGTGCGTCCAAAACCAGGAGGAGGCGAGCGCGGTCCTGCACAGGGTGGTCAAGGCCATCGGGGTGGTGTACGAGCGGACTCAGGCAGCTCTGGAGGAGCATGGATGCTGGATCTTCCCTAAGAGGAGGGCTTGGCGCCCCCTGGTGGTCTTCTCCGGTCTAACCTCCTGGTCTGGCATCACCCCCATGTCTCTCTCTCATGGCCACTTTGAACACCAGAGCTCGTGGAGGGACAGCCAGAGGCTGGGATGCTCCTGCCAAAGTAAAAGAAAAAAACGAACAACAAAAATCTTGTGAAGTACAATCGGTTGCTGTGGAACATTTGTTGTTTACATTTGAGACGACATTCCTCGGTTGACAGTCTGCGCTGAGATGCCGTCTGGAACCGCTGGACAAACCTGCTGAAAATCAGTTTGATGAATTTCGTTATTTCATTAACGACAAAGAAGATGCTGATATGTGATTTTATACTGTACGTTGCTTTTGATGACTAATTTAATCCAGCAGCAGATCACCTGTTGTTGACCTGTTGTTACCTGATTTTTCTCAATAGACATTGGAACAAGGCCCAGATTAACAGCGCTGTAGGATTATAAAATAATTTCATGGATTATTCAGGGTAATAAAAATAACAATGTCATGTTTCTTAGTTATCTAACTGTTGTGTTGCAAGCATTCGATTTGGTGCTTGCTTAGAACAAAAATTACGAACTGTCAGGTTACAGATTTGACGATAAACGAAAAAGAATCTTGTCCAATTTCAAATCTGTTCTTATTTTTTTTGTTGCTGTGCTGCAGTTTGCTTCCAGGCCAGCAGAGGGCGCTGTGAGAAAACACAAACCTCTGAATGCAGAGCTGAGTCGCACTCATTGACTCTGACATTAGTGACATAAGCAGTTCCTGTGGACACCTGCCAAGTGTGTGTGTGTGTGTGTGATAGAGAGAAAGAGAGAGAGAGATAAAGAAAAAAGAACAGAGAGGGGGAGGGGCATAGAGGTGAAAAGATGAGTAAAGACAGAGAGAGAGAGAGAAATAGAGAGAGAAATAGAGAGAGAGAGAAGTGAGGGAGAAGACAGAGAGAGAGAGTGTCCTGTGTATCAGTTACTTGTACCACCTTTCCAGAGCCTATTTTAACCACTCTAATGCTTTCTAATCCTTGGTCTCTACCCTGTCCTTCAACTGTGCCTTGGGTGAGAAGGGGGAGGGGGAGGAAGGAGGGGGAGGGAGAAGACAGGGAGAGGGGGAGTAGGGGAGACAAGGAAGATAGGAAAGGGGGAGGAGGAGGAAGAGGGGAGGAGGGGGGAGAGGGATAGTAGGGAGAGGGGAAGAAGAGGGGAAGCCATAGAGAGGGGAGGAGGGGGGAGAGGGATAGGAGGGGGAGGGGGAGGATGGGGGAGAGGGAAGCCATAGAGAGGGGAGGAGGGGGGAGAGGGATAGTAGGGAGAGTAAAGAAGGTCAGAACATAGAAGTCAAGGTTTGAGGTAATCCTGTCAGGTGTTTAGAGACAGACTAGAGGCAGGACACTGTGAAACCAGCCTGGTGTAGAGGCAGTGTAGAGGCAGGACACTGTGAAACCAGCCTGGTGTAGAGGCAGTGTAGAGGCAGGACACTGTGAAACCAGCCTGGTGTAGAGGCAGTGTAGAGGCAGGACACTGTGAAACCAGCCTGGTGTAGAGGCAGTGTAGAGGCAGGACACTGTGAAACCAGCCTGGTGTAGAGGCAGTGTAGAGGCAGGACACTGTGAAACCAGCCTGGTGTAGAGGCAGTGTAGAGGCAGGACACTGTGAAACCAGCCTGGTGTAGAGGCAGTGTAGAGGCAGGACACTGTGAAACCAGCCTGGTGTAGAGGCAGTGTAGAGGCAGGACACTGTGAAACCAGCCTGGTGTAGAGGCAGTGTAGAGGCAGGACACTGTGAAACCAGCCTGGTGTAGAGGCAGTGTAGAGGCAGGACACTGTGAAACCAGCCTGGTGTAGAGGCAGTGTAGAGGCAGGACACTGTGAAACCAGCCTGGTGTAGAGGCAGTGTACACACAATTATTGAGGTTACTGGTTAACCCAGTTTGGTGTCTGAATGCTTTTCTACAATTCAAGCTAAAACATTAATTCCTCTTTTACAACAAAATAACATAAAAAATACTTGATCTCTCTCTTTTTTTGTTTCTGTAATAAAACCAATATACTTAGTAATGTGGTGGTCAGTCTTGAAAATGGGCGTTGGCAAACATCTGTATAATATCTTTTATGTGAACATTTTATTTACATGTTCAGTCTTTCTTCACTTGTGTTGCTTTACAACTCTATTCATGGTTAACAGCCATTCCAGGATTAAATTGATCACACAGCCACACAGGAAGTAAATATATTGCTTTTTGAAAGACATCTCCAAATGACCATAGAAAAACAGATGATAGGAGATGAAAATGATTAACATTCTGTGACACTTGAGAACAAAACATCTTTTGTCCACCAGGAGGCACTGATGTCATTAAAACCTGATCCTTCTACGTGTTACTAATGAACGACCGCTAACGGTGCAACGCTTCTAGGATCCCCATGAAACATCTCGGTGCCGCCCTGGAGAGACCAATGTTGATGGACCAGAACCAGAACCAGAACCCAGGACCAGAACCAGGACAAGAACCAAGAACCCAAGAACCCAGGACAAGAACCCAGAACCCCGAACCAGGACATCATGCAGTCAGAACTCTTATAAGCATCTTTGGTTGAAAAAGGGAATGTCTTAGTCGAAATGTACGCATGCGTAACGTAGCGTAAAGATGAAGGTACACCAACACACCTGTACTGGTGTTGTAAACCAGTGTTTCCCCAACCCTGGTCCTCAGAGCCACACTGTCCTGAAGGTTTTAGATGTTTCCCTGCTCCAACACACCTGATTCTAATGAACTGGGTTGTTATCCAGCTCTGAAGAATCCTGGTAACGAACGAGCATCAGAGCATTAGAATCAGGTGAGTTGGGAAGGAGGGGAAAAAACCTTCTAAAACCTTCAGGACAGTGAGGCCCTGAGGACCAGGGTTGAGGACCACTGCTGTAAACTGTCAAATGTTCTTATCAGTCTAAGGGCTGACGACATGATCAGGTCAGAGCACCGTCCCAATCTGGCATGATGTGCTGGCTGAACTCCTTGTGTCTTTCAAAGAAAGGACGAATCAGAATACCTACTCAGGATTAGCCAACCAGATTAAGAGATTACGGACAAAGTGAGCGGGACAGGAAGGCTAATGAGGGAGCGTGTGTGTGAGCATGCTGTGTCCTCATGTCCCCAAACAGGCAGCGGTCACCCAGCAGAGGACGGCCTGTTTGAAAATCACTGTTCATGTCTGGTGACCGAACCTTTTAAGATGAAAACGTGTCTGTAACCGGTGTTGGGTGTTGGGGTCAGGATCCAGGTTCAGGATCCTGGTTTGTACGTTCAACGGGGAACAGCATGGAGGATTTAGTGAGAGACACACTGAGGTCAACAGGGTGTTGAGGTCATTCGAGGTGTCCTTGTGTCCCTGGCTAGGGGGGACTGTGCTTAACTGTGCTGAGCTGTGATTGGAAATACAGCCGTCATTAAAGTTTCCAGGACTGCAACAGAGCACAGGAAGTCCTTCTATCTGACCTCTGGTCTCACTGTACACAGTCTTAACCCAACACAGTTTTGTGGGAACTGGTTCTGCCCTGGTCTCTCCCCTGGTCTCTCCCCTGGTCTCTCCCCTGGTCTCTCCCCTGGTCTCTCCCCTGGTCTCTCCCCTGGTCTCTCCCCTGGTCTCTCCGCTGGTCTCTCCCCTGGTCTCTCCCCTGGTCTCTCCGCTGGTCTCTCCCCTGGTCTCTCCCCTGGTCTCTCCCCTGGTCTCTCCCCTGGTCTCTCCCCTGGTCTCTCCGCTGGTCTCTCCCCTGGTCTCTCCCCTGGTCTCTCCCCTGGTCTCTCCCCTGGTCTCTCCACTGTTTTTTTTCTCCTGGTATCTCCCCTTGCTGTTAGCCATCTTCAAACGTCTGAACACGTAACACCCGAGAATACGACCTCACGACCTCAATCTAAATCACTTCAACCAATGAGATCCAACCTTTCTCCTCTACAGTGAGTGAGTTCACAGACTCGGTCCAATCAGATCCACTCCTAGACTAGTCACACATTCCCCCTCCAGATGAACTACAAGGAGAACCTCTAAACACACAAACATGATCACTTGATCTGATAAACTGATGACTGTTTAAGAAAATAAAAACAAACCAACAAACTTTTTTTTTCCTATTTTTTTTTCTATCGTCCATCTCCAACGTAACACAGTTAAAACATACCACTTTCACACCATCCCCTAAAAAGCCTGTTTCCTGCACACGCGTGTGAACAGCTGGCTGACATGGGCGAGTGTGAACACGTCAGTCCCTCCTCAAACCCAGAGGCTTAAGAACACGAGGGTTTGGTCAGCTTGTTAAGAGCTTCCATCTACGGGGTTAAAAACGTCCTGCGAGTGAAGAGCACGTTTGATCATGTGACCTAAATATTGCACATTGGTTCATGCAATTTCCCGACCAATAGTTAGAATGATTTCGTATCGTAAACGGGATAAACAAACATTTCCAAGCGCACATCGCACATAACACACACACACACACTCCTGCCCCCACACACACACACACACACACACACACACACACACACATGTAAAGGTCTTGACTTCAAACCACCTTGGTAGTAAACAGCTATCTGATGTTACCTGTACACAGTGGCTGTGCGTAACGTTTTCAGCAGGACCAGTGTCCCCCTACGCCGAGGCTCCCCTGGTGGTCTGGAGTCTGAATTACAGATCCTCATCAATAAATGACAGACAGCGTTAAACTGAGACATGAGGCCTCTTAGGACCCTAAGACAATACACACATGCACATATCACCTGCTTCCATCCACCAAAAAACATGATTTATTCATTTAGCGTTGTTTGATTAATTATTTCTTCTTTTTTAAGTGCAACAAAATAGACATACTGATATAAGGTTATGATACTGTATAAATAGATACGCACACTGTGGTGTTTTGTGTATATTCACACATAGAGGGGGTGTTTATAGAGAGACAACAGGGAGGAGTCTCACTTGTCTTACCTGCAGCTCTATAGAGAGCTGACAGGTAGGAGACAAATGAAGCAGATATGCTTGAACCGTCTCTCCTGGCAAAGGTTCAACTCATACATGTTAATGTCCTCTACAGGTCCTAGTTACTCATGCAGTATAAATATACTTCACCTCAAACTAATTTACAGAAAAAACGATTCATCCCCAAAAAGCGCACAGACGGGAAACCAAGCCAGGAGGAAACACCCTCTCTTGCTCCTCCACACCTCTCCTCTTCCTCCCACCTTCCTCCTCCTCCTCCTCCTCTCATGCAGAAGGACACACACATTGTACAATCAGCTTGTGGAGGAGCGAAGCTGTAAACATGTTTTAGATTTCCCTGAGGGGGTGTTTCCCTGGCTGGTGGCTTCTGTCAGTGTGTACATGTGCACAGAATGAAGAGATGACTAAGGTGGGGGGTGGGGGGGGGGGGGGGTGAGGGGGGGTGTAGGTGGGGTCTGGGGGGGGGGGGGGTGCGGTGAGGATTCATCTATTTTTTTGTGTTGATTCTTAGTTTGAAAGACACTTTCCCGGCAAACTTGTCTCTTTCGCTGCCGGAGGGAATGTTGTTGGCGTTGATCCTGCACTCAACGTTCACGTCGACGTTAGCAGTGATGTTCTCAAACTTAATGGCCACCAAAGGTTGGGAGTAGTTCACCTGGAGGTAAACAATAACGAACACACTTCCTGTCACGCTGTGTCACTTCCTGTCACGCTCACATGAGAAAACGTCTGTTCTTGGAGGGCATTTTCTGTCGCTTTGTAAAAAACAAAAATTTGTAGTCACTGATTCAGATGAAGTGTTCCTGGAACACGGATAATGTGATTGTGAGGACGGATAAGTGAGGTTTTAAACGATATTATGAACGCAAAAGGTTTATTGGTTATTGGTTCTCATGATGTATGATTCACAATCTAAAAAAACCCCACTGTGTTCGAGGTCTATCACGTTGCTATGCTCAATGACTGACGCTCTTTGTAAAAGCTCTCTCTTGTAAGTCGCTTTGGATAAAAGCGTCTGCTAAATGAATACATGTAAATGTAAAAGAAGTGGAGGTTTAGCCAGTTCCGGGGTGTCTTACCTGAGCTTTCTTGCCGTAGTAGGGGTAGTACATGAGGTTGAAGGTTCCGTTGGGAGGGTAATATGTCAGAGCTCCGATGGATTCACTGTCTTCTTTCTATGAGCAGAAGGATGACATGAATCATTTAGGAGGAGCTGTGATCCAAAACACTCACACACACTCACACTCACACACTCACACACACACACACACACACTCACACACACTTACACACACACACACACACACGCACACACACACACACTCACTCACACGCACACACACACTCACACACACTTACACACACACTCACACGCACACTCACACACACACACACACACACACACACACACACACACACACGTGTTGCGTGTACAGTCTACATGTATCCTACATCTGTCACTACTAACATCATATTTACCTCAAACTACACACTAATAAAACTCTGAGTTCAGTCTTCTGTGTCTTACCCATTCATCTTTCCCAATTTTAATCCTCTGATGAACAGAACAGAACAAGACAGGGGAAAGCAAACAGCAGAGAGGATGAGGAGGATGATGATGAAGATGATGAAGACACACATGAGAGAGGAGGATGAAGGCCTCAAACACACAAGATGGAGGTGTCTTGAAAAACAAAATGGCGTATGTGTACTGAAATGCAATCCTAGCATCGGATGTGCGTGTTGAGGAGGGGGGAGGAAGAGGAGGTTCAGGTGTGTGTGGGGAGGAGGAGGAGGTTCAGGTGTGTGTGGGGAGGAAGAGGAGGTTCAGGTGTGTGTGGGGAGGAAGAGGAGGTTCAGGTGTGTGTGGGGAGGAAGAGGAGGTTCAGGTGTGTGTGGGGAGGAAGAGGAGGTTCAGGTGTGTGTGGGGAGGAAGAGGAGGTTCAGGTGTGTGTGGGGAGGAAGAGGAGGTTCAGGTGTGTGTGGTGAGGAGGAAGAGGAGGTTCAGGTGTGTGTGGGGAGGAAGAGGAGGTTCAGGTGTGTGTGGGGAGGAGGAGGAGGTTCAGGTGTGTGTGGGGAGGAAGAGGAGGTTCAGGTGTGTGTGGGGAGGAAGAGGAGGTTCAGGTGTGTGTGGGGAGGAGGAGGAGGTTCAGGTGTGTGTGGGGAGGAGGAGGAGGTTCAGGTGTGTGTGGGGAGGAGGTTCAGGTGTGTGTGGGGAGGAGGAGGAGGTTCAGGTGTGTGTGGGGAGGAGGAGGAGGTTCAGGTGTGTGTGGGGAGGAAGAGGAGGTTCAGGTGTGTGTGGGGAGGAGGAGGAGGTTCAGGTGTGTGTGGGGAGGAGGAGGAGGTTCAGGTGTGTGTGGGGAGGAGGAGGAGGAGGTTCAGGTGTGTGAGGAGGAAGAGGAGGTTCAGGTGTGTGTGGGGAGGAAGAGGAGGTTCAGGTGTGTGTGGGGAGGAAGAGGAGGTTCAGGTGTGTGTGGGGAGGAGGAGGAGGTTCAGGTGTGTGTGGGGAGGAGGAGGAGGTTCAGGTGTGTGAGGAGGAAGAGGAGGTTCAGGTGTGTGTGGTGAGGAAGAGGAGGTTCAGGTGTGTGTGGGGAGGAAGAGGAGGTTCAGGTGTGTGTGGGGAGGAGGAGGAGGTTCAGGTGTGTGTGGGGAGGAGGAGGAGGTTCAGGTGTGTGTGGGGAGGAGGAGGAGGAGGTTCAGGTGTGTGAGGAGGAAGAGGAGGTTCAGGTGTGTGTGGTGAGGAAGAGGAGGTGGGTTTGTCACCTTTGCTCCACAGGTGACGTAAGGAGCCTGGCCATCCTTTCCTGGCAACAACCCGATTACCTGCAGACAGACAGACAGACAGACAGGTAGACAGGTAGACAGACAGACAGACAGGTAGACAGACAGACAGACAGACAGGCAGAGAGGCAGGCAGTTAGACAGATATAACACATATACACCAGCAAACACACCGGTGTCAAACACGGAACTGTCATTCTGCATCTGAAAGCTCTGTTCATCACTAGAACTGCCTCTCTTCTGAATCCCCTCCACGTCTCCTAGCAACACCATCCCATCTCTCTCCCCTCCCCCACCCCATGCCGTACCCGGTTCAGCTTGATAATGATGCACGGCTTGCCATCCTGGTATCCATAGTAACGGTCATCTATTCCGGAGCATGCTTCCAGCATGGTGCGGTTGAACTGGCAGGAGCGTTTGGGGTTGTTCTTCACGTCTCCACTGTCGTCCTGCACAAAGTACTGATCCGGGGTGCACAGGTCGTTGGTCTGGGCCTGGAACGAGTCGTTGTACGCTGCCAGGGACAGAGGTCAGAGGTTAGAGCGGGAACCTTCACCTGAGGTTTCTGTATGATGGAAGGAATGTTTGAGAGGTGTGTGTGGCGTGTGGGGTGGGGTGGAGGCTGTGTGGAGGGTCTGTGGAGGCTGTGTGGGGGGGGCTGTGTGGGGGGGGCTGTGGGGGGGTCAAAGAGACTCACGGTTCAGGAACTTGTCCAGAGCTTGAGTGAAGCCATCCCAACTCTCTGTGTTCTCAGTGTTGTAGATAATCTCCAGAGCTTCTCCTCTGGGTCTGATCATCATTCCTACACACACACACACACACACACACACACACACACACACACACACACACACACACACACACACACAGAAACACATACAGAAACACACACAGACACACACACACACAGAAACATACAAAGACACAGAAACACACACACACACACACACACAGAAACACACACAGAAACACACACAAACAGACACACACACACACAGAAACACATACAGAAACACACACAGACACACACACACACACACACACACAGAAACATACAAAGACACAGAAACACACACACACACACACAGAAACACACACAGAGAAACACACACAGACAAACACACACACATACACACAAACAGAAACACACATACACACACACACAGATTTAGAGATGGGAAAACTAGGAAGAGTCAGAACAAGTCAAGACCCAGGTGAAGGTGAACACATCTTATCCAGGTCAAACCAGGGTTCAAGGTTAAATCAGGCTGGATGGAGGTGACAGGCTGGTTGGAGGTGACCTTACCTGGAGTGGACAGCCTGTCTTGCCAGGTGGGTTTATGGTCGTCCAGAGTCTGCAGCATCACATACATGGTGAGAACGAACACTCCAGCCAGGAAGATGTAGAACACCAGGTAGAACAACAAGATCAGACCTGCGGAATGACAGGAAACACACCTTCAACTTCCTGTTGCGTCAAGCACATCCATGTTGTTTGGTTTTATTCTGCTGATGCTGATTGGTCTGAAAGCGATGTAATGACCTGGTCATGATTGGTCAGAAGTGAGTGGATCTCACGGTGATATGTGGTGACAGCCTGGAAATCGATTAAGGAGGCTTAGAGCAAAGAAACCACAGCTCTGATACCAGGCATGGGTACAGTGATGATACCAGGCATGGGTACAGTGATGATACCAGGCATGGGTACAGCTCTGATACCAGGCATGGGTACAGTGATGATACCAGGCATGGGTACAGTGATGATACCAGGCATGGGTACAGTGATGATACCAGGCATGGGTACAGTGATGATACCAGGCATGGGTACAGTGATGATACCAGGCATGGGTACAGTGATGATACCAGGCATGGGTACAGTGATGATACCAGGCATGGGTACAGTGATGATACCAGGCATGGGTACAGTGATGATGCCAGGCATGGGTACAGTGATGATACCTTAACAGAAATATCTCAACCACCATGTTCCATCCATATCCAAGATGGCGCCGCGCATGGCTGCCTCGACAGGACTGAGCGCTTATTATGTGACATATATGTCATGTCATATGATATATGTTCTATGTTTGCTCATTTCTGCCACAGTAAATTCTATGTTTGTAAACCTTGCATAGCGATTAAACCTCATTCTGATTCTGACATGATACACGTCGTATCAGAAGTGCTGGATCACCTTTGGGAGTGCTTCTGATTTTACTGCTTCTATTTATGCTAATGATACTATCACACACCATACCTCCATTTTGAGATAGGTCAATATATCCACTGCCAAACATCTCCCTTCAGCACTGATGAATCCAGGCTTGAATGGCTGGTATTTGTGTAATTTAATTATGAAGAAGCTCTGTAGGAGGGAGGGAGGGAGGGAGGGAGGGAGGGAGGGAGGGAGGGAGGGAGGGAGGGAGGGAGGGAGGGAGGGAGGGAGGGAGGGAGGGAGGGAGGGATGAATAGGAAAGAGATAGAGCGAGAGAAAGAAGAAGAGAGAGGAGGGGAAGAGAAAGAAAGAGAGAGAGAGAGAGGGAGGGATAGAGGGAGAGAGAGAGGGGGAGGGAGAGAGAGAGAGAGGGAGAGAGAGAAAGAGAGAGAGAGAAACAGAGAGAAACAGAGAGGGAGAGAGAGAGAGAGAGAGAGAGAGAGAGAGGGAGGGAGAGAGAGAGGGAGAGAAAGAGCCTTCCTAGAGATAAGGGAAGCGTCAGGGGATTAGAGTCTGTGCTGTGCTCATATTGGCACATTCAGGCCACCGTAGCTCCAGTCCCTGACGAATCACCAGAGGATTGACCTCTAACTGAAGGAACATCATATAACCTCCACACTCAGAGTGGTTACATCTGAGGACCAACAGCAGTGGATGGTAGAAACATATACAAGTCCAATGGTGAAATTTAACTCATTAATCAGATGAGTTGATTGGAGCTGTCATCATATCCTCCTCCTCTTCCCTCCATCCCCCTCCTCTCTGCTCTCTCCAACACCTGAGGCCAATCATGATAGTCTCCAGTATCTTAGCTGGATAGGCCCCATCGCAGAGCTCCACCACAGGGCCCCCCTGTCCCTGGGTCCCACTGCAGAGCTCCACCACAGGGCCCCCCTGTCCCTGGGTCCCACTGCAGAGCTCCACCACAGGGCCCCCCTGTCCCTGGGTCTCACTGCTCAGCATGGGGAGAGGATGCTGCTCTGTGGGATCGATTACAAACTGTAGGCTCATGGTGAGTGAGAGTGACTGGCTGTCCGTGTGTGTGTGGTGTGTGTGTGTGGAGGAGGTTGTAACCTCATGCAGAGAGTATTGGATGAGGAGGATCCCTGCTGAGACAGCAGATCATCACAGGGAGGCCCTCTGACACACTACTGTTATCATCTTACCCCAGATATACACTACTGTTATCATGTGAGCACAGACACACACTACTGTTGCCACCTGACCCTGGTTACGTACTCGTTTTATCATCTAACCCAGGGGTTGGCAATCCTGGTCCTCGGGGGCCACTGTCCTGGAGGTTTTAGATGTTTCCCTGCTCCAGCACACCTGATACTAATCATCAGGCTTCTACAGAGCTTGATAACGACCCATTCATTAGAATCAGGTGTGCTGGAGCAAGGAAACATCTAAAACCTTCAGGACTGTGGCCCTCGAGGACCAGGATTGCCCACCCCTGATCTAACCCTAGATACACACTACTGTTATCATCTAACCCTGGATACACACTCCTGTTATCATCTAACCCTGTATACACACTCCTGTTATCATCTAACCCTGGATACACACTCCTGTTATCATCTAACCCTGGATACACACTCCTGTTATCATCTAACCCTGGATACACACTCCTGTTATCATCTAACCCTGGATACACACTCCTGTTATCATCTAACCCTGGATACACACTCCGTCAACACCCACACTCCTCTACCATATAGTATGTCTGTGGTATCGGACATCAGGTGGCATTGAGGGTGTTGAGATTCAGCACTGGTGTTCTGCTCACACACCTTCCCTGTGAAGCACGCTCAGTAGGGGTCAGGGGTCAAACAGGGTCACTGTCCAGGATCCTACTAGGGTGTCTGGTTCTCTCAGAGCGCTCAGAATGAGACGCTGACAGATGCTCTGTCCTTTCTTTCTTTCTTCTTTTCTCTCTCTCTCTCTCTCTCTCTCTCTCTCTCTCTCTCTCTCTCTCTCTCTCTCTCTCTCTCTCTCTCTCTCTCTATCACTCTCTCTCTCTCCCTCTCTCTCTCTCTCCCCCTCTCTCTCTCTCTCTCTCTCTCTCTCTCTCTCTCTCTCTCTCTCTCTCTCCCTCCCTCTCTCTCTCTCTCTCCCTCTCTCTCACTCTACCTTTCACTACCTTTTCATCCCCACATCACAGACAGGGTTGAAAGCAAGGAACAAATGGTATCCATGTTTGGCTCATTGTGTCGTTTCTCCTCCCCCTGGTGATGGGCGCTGGCCGGGGGGGGAGGGGGGGGTTTAAAACCAGGAAATGCTAATGTTGTCATTCAATTAGCAAGATTGAACAACATGCATATGAGCTGGGAGTGTTTTGATATTGATTGATATAGTTTTTGTTATAGTATATATGTTTTTTTATATAGTTTTGGGAGAAGGATCTAACAACTATTAACATAATTTGACAAACGTTCACGCACATTCACGCACACACTGTAGACTGTCAGAGAAATGTCACTCAAATGACCAATTATGTTGTTCCTGTCACGACCAAACGTCTACATTCATTCTGGATGGTGCTGTGTCAGTCCTGCTTTCCACCAGAGACCCCCCTGGGTGGTGTGTGGGCACGGGCCCAGATCAGCAGCACCACGCCTGGCAGGACAGACCGGCCAAAAGACCCAAGAATAGCAGAGCTGCACACGTTTGTCTTGGGCTACGGAAATAGAGGATTTAAGCAGCCTTAAAGAGCGCAGCTTAGCGAAGACAGCGGTCCTCAAGGAACCCAGAGACTTTGACCTGTCCGAGCAGGTGGTACCGGAAGAAACCCAGAGTCACTGGAACCACACCCAGTGACATCATCACCATCAGAACACATGGAGGATAGAAAGGCTATAAATACTCACGTTGTTTGATATTGATGAAGCCTATTTTATATTATCGTGTCATTCTCTCTATCTCTTTCTCTCACTGTGTGTGTAGGTAGAGGAATGCACTCCTATATTCATTATTTAATGTCAGAACACAAGAGGAATGATACTGTCCAATTATTTCAAATCTCCCATTGATATTGGCCGGGCTGCCAATGAAGTCATTAGATTAGGATTAAATCCCTCACTGATTTACTCCCCAGTGGATTGGGGGGAGGGGGGGGGGGGGGGGTGGGTGAGAGGGGGGGTGAGTGGGGGAGGGGAGGGGGGTGTTGGAGGTGATACAAATAGAACTGTGCCTTCGGCTTTACACAGATTAAAAAACCCCAATGTCATTAGAAAAGAGCCATATGCGCGTATTTAATTTCCACGAACCTTGGAAATGTACTGCAGGTTGGAGAGAGAGGCACCATTGTCAATGGTCCTTTTCTTGCATGGTGCATTATGTAAGAGACGCCTTGTGCACGAGGCTATTCTGAGGCTGCACAGCTCGAGCTAATGTCATTGCAGTATAATTTTTACCATCTGAAGCCCAACAATGTTGCACAACACAAATATCATCGTTAAAATACACACATTTAAAGAAGAAAAAGAAAAAATATATAAATATAAAGAAAACGGATGTCAGGTTGTGTTAGATTACATTGCAGCAGATGGTGGATTAGCCCTGATCTGAAATCACACTGCTGAGAATATTCATCCTCCCTCATCCTTCAAATGAACACACAGTTTAAGACGTTTTAATGGACGAAGAACCATATATGAACAGTTCATTTGTCCTTTTCAAACGAACCCCTCAGATCTACGGCGCATTGCGCAGAGAACTCAGCCGAATTAATTATTAAATAAAGAAATAAAAAAGCCTCCTGCAGTCTGGGGGAGCATTAAGGACCGCATGTGAGTTTCAGCACCTCCTGTACTGGACAGCGACTAAGCTCATTAACTAACCTGCTGCAGGATGGGGACCGTGAACCGTGTAATAACCACTAATACATTTGATATACATTTTTTTATGAACCAGCTGGGTTACCTGTGTTGGGCGACCAACGCCTACGAATGAAATCAATAGGAACCCCCCTTTTCGAGGTGTTGGAGATGGGGAGGAGGCAGGAGGAGGAG
Source organism: Neosalanx taihuensis (assembly GCA_030340665.1). Classification (NCBI taxonomy): domain Eukaryota; kingdom Metazoa; phylum Chordata; class Actinopteri; order Osmeriformes; family Salangidae; genus Neosalanx; species Neosalanx taihuensis. Next base: position 8,758,926 of record CM059310.1, read on the forward strand.
GTGGAGGCAGGGATGGAGGTGGAGGAGGTGGTGAGGAGGAGGCAGGAGGAGGTGGAGGCAGGGATGGAGGCAGGGATGGAGGAGGAGGTGTGGTGGAGGAAGGGATGGAGGCAGGGATGGACTCACCCCAACTGCTCGCGGTTCTCCCCATGAACTCTCTCGTTCTCGGGTTCCAGATAAACTCTTTCCAGCCGCTTTTCTCTGAGTCCTTCGCCATGTCGGTGTCGTGGGTTTTGCTCTAACGGGTGATGAAGACTATTTGGTGGTTTTGGGATGAAATAGCCCTAGAAAGCGTGCGGCCTAAGATGGAGTACCGGCTTCTGCTCTGTCAGAGAAGCAGCACCGATCAGTCAAACACAGAAACCGTGGATAAAGACTTCCCCCAAAAGAAATGAATGAGGAAACCGGGACACCGTGTAGAGGATCTGATTACAGACGGTGTAACAAAAACGACTATGAAGGCGATGTCACACACTCACAACCCAGCTCTCTCTTCCCTCCCCCTGAATCCAGTCAGCATGCCGCAGAGGTTAGATGACTGATGCAGAACTGTGCTGATACTGCGGTAAAGCGCGCGCTCTCTCCCTCCTCCTCCTCCCCCTCCCCTCCGCGAGCCTCTCTCTCGTTCACCGTCACTTGGCCCACGAGCCCCCCCCCCCCACCCCACCCCCTTCCCCTCCCTGCCATCGAGTCTATCCCTTACTCCTGGAAGAACACGAGACGCTAAACAGATTGCTTTTCTATCCAATCAGATTCTGCTGTGCTATGACGCTCCATTCAGAGAAGGAACCCAGCATCAAATCCTGACAGCGTCAAACATGGTGGATTCCAGAGCTACATGCCACCCTGATCTGAGCCCTGCCACCCTAACCCTGGTCATCGCAGCCAAATACCCCTTTAAGACCCTCCCAAACCTAACCCTACCTAACCCTACCTAACCCTGCCTAACCCTACCTAGCCCAGTTAGACTAACCTCCAGTATCAACCCTACCTAACCCTACCTAGCCCTACCTAGTCCAGTTACACTAACCTCAGCCAGTATCAACTCTACCTTACACAACCCAGACCTACTTCGCCCTTTAGCCGGTACAGTCCAGGCCTACCTAGTCCTACCCAACACAGCCATATCCTACCCTACCCAGCCTAGCCCTATCCATCAGACCTAGCATAGCTCTATCCATCAGACCCAGCCTAGTCCTATCCATCAGACCCAGCATAGCTCTATCCATCAGACCTAGCATAGCCCTATCCATCAGACCCAGCATAGCTCTATCCATCAGACCCAGCCTAGCTCTATCCATCAGACCCAGCCTAGCTCTATCCATCAGACCCAGCCTAGCCCTATCCATCAGACCCAGCCTAGTCCTATCCATCAGACCCAGCCTAGTCCTATCCATCAGACCCAGCCTAGCCCTATCCATCAGACCCAGCCTAACCCTATCCATCAGACCCAGCATAGCTCTATCCATCAGACCCAGCCTAGTCCTATCCATCAGACCCAGCCTAGCCCTATCCATCAGACCCAGCCTAGCCCTATCCATCAGACCCAGCCTAGCCCTATCCATCAGACCCAGCCTAGTCCTATCCATCAGACCCAGCCTAGTCCTATCCATCAGACCCAGCCTAGCCCTATCCATCAGACCCAGCCTAGCCCTATCCATCAGACCCAGCCTAACCCTATCCATCAGACCCAGCATAGCTCTATCCATCAGACCTAGCATAGCCCTATCCATCAGACCCAGCATAGCTCTATCCATCAGACCCAGCCTAGTCCTATCCATCAGACCCAGCCTAGTCCTATCCATCAGACCCAGCATAGCCCTATCCATCAGACCCAGCCTAACCCTATCCATCAGACCCAGCCTAACCCTATCCATCAGCCATCCGACAGAAGGCCTTCATTAGCAGGCTTGACAGGGTCTGGACCTGCATAGTGTGGAGGTGCAAACTTTCACAACTAGTTCTAACCTGTCTGTCACTATGCGTGTGTGTGTGTGTGTGTGTGTGTATGTGTGTGTGTGTGTATGTGTGTGTGTGTGTGTGTGTGTGTGGATAGTGCACGTGTGTGCTCACAGTGTGTCTGTGTGTGTGTGGCTAATGTAGGTGTGTGTGTGTGTGGCTAATGTACGTGTGCGCTCACAGTGTGTGTGTGTGTGTGTGTGCGCTGCATTGATAAGCGTATGCGTCAAGCATATTCAAGCAGAAGAACAGCTCCGCCCTCACCTGGCTGTGTTGAGTACTGCAGCAGGGAGGAATCCAGAGCAAGTTCATCCAGTTCACAGAACATCACATGGCCCTGTCTCTGAGACAGCACAACAATAAGACATTCAGAAACAGAGCAGTGATTTACAATGAGCGGAAGCTGTAAGCTCACAGCACAGTCATTTGAACATACAGCACAAGTATGACATAGAACATATAAAATATGCAATATGAACTTAAAATACAGACATGATTATCTTTTTGACATGATTATGTTTAACAGCAGCATGAAACAGCAGAGACAACAGGCTCTATTCATCATATAAAATTTGTTTAATGACGATATCAATGCAAATATAACACTACAGTGATGTCCAATGTACACTGTATCTTACCATATCAGTATAGTATGGCACTCGTATAATGGCCACTGTTTTAGTCGACACAAAAAGCAGACGGCTTCTGTAAACTAGGTTTGTCATGAATTAAAAACAAGATGATTACTTGGTATATCTGGGGAATACAGCTGGGCACACTTGTCAATATCATTGGAACATGTTTGTCAATGTAAGGATCACCTGCATGCATTGCACTTGCCCTGTTTCTCAGACTGGGACTGAAGCCTTCAGCCTGGGACTGAAGCCTTCAGCCTGGGACTGAGGCCTGGGACTGAGGCCTTCAGCCTGGGACTGAGGCCTGGGACTGAGGCCTTCAGCCTGGGACTGAGGCCTTCAGCCTGGGACTGAGGCCTGGGACTGAGGCCTTCAGCCTGGGACTGAGGCCTGGGACTGAGGCCTTCAGCCTGGGACTGAGGCCTGGGACTGAGGCCTTCAGCCTGGGACTGAGGTCTTCAGCCTGGGACTGAGGCCTTCAGCTGGTCTGGGCTGGGAGGAGGGGAGGTGGAGGAAGGGAAGGGGAGAGATGGAGGAGTGAAGGGGGGGGGGCGGTGGTGAGAGGTGGAGGGAGGTAGGGGGGAGGTACAGGGAGATGTAGGGGTAGGTGTAGGGAGGTAGGGGCACGAGGGGGGAGAGGTAGGGGAAAGTAGGAGGTAGAGGGGAGGTGGGAGGGAGGGTGGGGAGGTACAGGGAGGTGGGAGATAGGGGGGAGGTGGAGTTGGAGGGAAGGGTGAGGGTAGTGGGTACTGCTCCATTAACACCTAGCAGGGGGTCATATGGAGGAGGGGGGGAGGGGGGGGGGGTCATGTTATTTCTATGTTCCCACTGACTGTAACTGTACAAGCTGGCGATAAACCAGAAACATTCAAGTGCCTTTATACTGTCACAGAGAATCACTCTTCAAATAGAACTATACTTCATCTCATGTGGCTTTCAAAAAAAAGAGACGAAGAGGCGATACTTCTGCAAAGGAGAGGGGAGGTCCTGCTGAAGATATTTGAATAATTCACGTCAACAATAGTAGTTCAGATAGCAGCAACATATTAAAAAATAAATAATAATAAAATACAACAATAATGTCCAAATAATAAATAATAAAAACAAAGTTGTTCAAACCTGTACATAAAGAAAACATATGTAGAAAAGAGTTGAACTACAGCAACTGTAACGGTTTAAAGGGAGTCTTGCATAAATTGAAGGGGCCGGTGACATGATGGTGGGATTTGTCCAAACCAGACAAGCAATGTTTGGACCTGTTCAACAAATAATTCCTTTTTTTTTCTTCTTATGTTTCTTTTTTTTTTGAAAAAAAAAAAAACAAATGAACAAATTCAGGTTTATACATTATGCTACATTATATTATTGATTATAAGTATGAAAGTGGAAATAATTGCTACATTTTCAATACAGTTGTACATATCTATTTACACTACTCTGGAGGTTGTGGGTCTGTTCATGATTAGGGTGTGTGTGTTGTGCAGAGTGATCCAGCATTTCTGTCTGAAGTAGAGGAGGTCTGGTTTCAGGTGACAGTGTGATGTGCCCGGACTGAAATCTTAGTTTTTTTGTTTGTTTTATGGTTTGTGGGATTTAAACCGACCATTTAAACAGTCCCAATGTGAGTCTGCAGTCCATGAAACGTCTCTGAAACCCTGTTCAGTCCAGGTTAATACCTATGATATGTGCCTCTTAACATCCAAGCAATCCCCCCCCCCACCCCCTCAGCAACACCATAATATGTTTATACGATCACAACATGACAGTTTAGAAGAAGTCTCGATGGAGCACGGTATGCTTATGGTACAGATTAATATGATATTCAAGATCTAGTCAAGGTTAAAACTGGACATGACCATTTCCACACGTATGTTGAACAGCACTGTATTTCTGGTAAATGACAAGCAAGGAAATGACACTGTAATAACTTACTTCAAGTCTTAGATATGTTAGGCTAGCCGACAGACGTTTTTTATAATGTAACTCCAACACTGGGAGCATATTGCTATAAAATCGCAAGAAACATTGAGAAAGTCTGGATATATTTACATTACAAATTTGCAAACGGTTAGGTAGTATTTTGCCTCCACAAACGCAGCAACGTGACGATCTACTGAAAGAGGCAAACCCACATGCAAACCCAGGCGCCCCCCGCCCCCCCCCCAGCCCCCTCGTCTCTCATCTCTCATTCCCAAGTCTGGATCAGTGGTCAGCAGGGCAGGTAAAGGTGCGATTAGAGGGGTGTTGAAGACGGCCTCGGTGTTCTCAGTGCTAAGTAACGAGTAAACCCACTGGAGGGAAAGAGCGAAACGATCCTAAATAGCAAAAGGAGGGTTTGACAATATCACAAGAGGTTGAAAAAACTGCTTTCTTTTGTTCGTATTTGATCCGATCTGACTTTTGATTTTTGGGGGCGCCAGCGCGGTTCAAATCCAGGGTGATTTAAGGGGCGGGTTTAGTCAATCCTTTGCACCTTCTAAATAAGGCCCGAAAGTTTTAACGTTTAAGTGTGCTTGTGTGATGTGTCAAGATTAGTTTAATCTTTAAGTAGTTTTTGCCCTTTTGTGTGTGATTGTGACCATGAAGGTAGAATCCTAGTCAGAGAGAGAGGAACTATGTCACAGGAGGGGATATCACATCGTCTTTCTTTCTTTTTACATTTGAGCTAACAATCTGCTGAGTCACAGCATTCACAATAAAACGACGGAGCTCGCTAAAACTATTTCAAACCGCGTTTAAGAAAAGGACTAGTTACTGATTGTATCTCCGAAATTGGTTGGCCGTGGGTTTTTTTTCCTCATTTTTTCCTAAATCATCACTAAAAATTATTAGTCATTATCATAAATCATTATCTTTTGGCACATTATCCTCCACCAACTGCGTTATCTCCTGACCCCCCTGACCCCGCCCCACCCTCGTCCAGGATGGTCAGTAAGCTTTCGGAGGCTGCAGTTCAGAACCTCTCAGCTGTCTGTGGGAGGGCGATGTTCCCTCAGGGTCAGGGGTCAGGGGTCAGGTCCACCATTACCCTCTCCTCTTCTTCTTCGTCTGAGGAAGAGTTCCCATCTCAATCCTACCGTGTGTGTGTGTGTGTGTGTGTGTGTGTGTGTGTGGAGTTTGTGATTAGAGTGTGTGCTCTGCCAGTGATGGCAGTACCCCTCCCTCGCCACACCCCTCTAGATGGCAGTGTCCCACACTACAGCCTGTGGCCTCTGGCAGGGCGGGGTACCAGTCTTACGAGGTTCAGGTGTTCGTCTCCAGCTGGGCAGGATGGGCATGCTGTCCTGCTTACAAAGGCTCTTGTCTGGACGCCGATGAGCCTTGATCTCTTTACACAGGCAGCGCTTGCGTTCGATCACCTCCAGGAGCTTCCCGTCGCGCTGCGTCTGGGCGGCAGACGGGATGGCGCCCCCGGTGGCGGGAGGGTGTCCCTGCGCCAGCTGGGCCAGGTGCTGGAACTGCAGGTGGAGCTGCTGCTGTCTGGAGGGGGCTGGGCTGCAGGGAGCTGGGGTCTAAAACACGACGACACAACGAAGATATTAATGCAGCTTCGGATAATATTTATGGACTGGAGTTTTTTACCTTGACCTTTCTTGACCTTTCTTGACCTTGCAGTGGCATTAAAGATGGAATCCTACACATGCCAGATGCTGCTACCAGGAACCAAATCTAGTTATTCCAGAGACTTCCACCAGAGGGCAGCACTGCCATAACCAGAGTCCACCACCAGGGGGAGGCAGAGCTGTTACCACAGTCTGCCACTAGGAGGCTGTTCTTCAGCAGCAGCAGAGCCCCTCCTGTATTCATGACTGAGGGAGGGTCAAGGCAACATTCTGCAGCACTGAAACTGCGTCAGCATAAGAGACGCTGCCAAGTGACTGGGCAGAACGCGACGCTATTGGACAGCAGTTTGCTGCTGCTGTTAAAAGACTGTGCAGCGTACGCTCCTCGCTTCGTCTACGCATCTCTCCCCGCTCTCCCCCGCTCCTCTGCTGGGAGGGCTGGCCACGACCCTATTCTGCTCGCTGGGAACATCGCTACCGGCTATTAATAGACCTGGCGGCATGCTGCCTTCATCAGCACTCAGAAACATTATGATGTTCCTAATATACCTAATACCAGACACTAGTACAGCAGGGAACACTTGTCATCATCAGAGTGATCACGATGATGGTTTTTGGGTGCCTCGGAGAAGCTGTGTTTTCCTGATAATAGTAGGAAGGTGAGGTAATGAGGTAACGAGGTAGCTCACCTGGCTAGCTGAGGTAACGAGGTAGCTCACCTGGCTAGCTGAAGTAGTGAGGTAGCTCACCTGGCTAGCTGAGGTAGTGAGGTAGCTCACCTGGCTAGCTGAGGTAGTGAGGTAGCTCACCTGGCTAGCTGAGGTAGTGAGGTAGCTCACCTGGCTAGCTGAAGTAACGAGGTAGCTCACCTGGCTAGCTGAGGTAGTGAGGTAGCTCACCTGGCTAGCTGAGGTAGTGAGGTAGCTCACCTGGCTAGCTGAGGTAGTGAGGTAGCTCACCTGGCTAGCTGAGGTAGTGAGGTAGCTCACCTGGCTAGCTGAGGTAACGAGGTAGCTCACCTGGCTAGCTGAGGTAGTGAGGTAGCTCACCTGGCTAGCTGAGGTAGTGAGGTAGCTCACCTGGCTAGCTGAGGTAGTGAGGTAGCTCACCTGGCTAGCTGAGGTAGTGAGGTAGCTCACCTGGCTAGCTGAGGTAACGAGGTAGCTCACCTGGCTAGCTGAAGTAACGAGGTAGCTCACCTGGCTAGCTGAGGTAGTGAGGAAGCTTACCTGACTCTGAGCCTCTCTACCAGGAAGGCTGCTCTGCCGAGTCACATCTCCTCCTGCCAGTCTCACTCCTGATGTGGAGGACGAGCGACCGAGTCTGCCCAGCTCTGCAACACACACACACACACACACACACAAACACACACTTCCATGATGACTCAAAAGTCCAGAACACAGTTTTACATCTGAAGCTGCACAAAAATACGTCCTCTACAGATCTGTCCTTGACTTTACATTACATTTACATTTTAGTCAGACGCTCTTATCCAGAGCGACTTACAGCAAGTACAGGGACATTCCCCCCTGAGGTAAGTAGGGGTGAAGTGCCTTGCCCAAGGACGCAACACTACTTTAGGGGTTTTTGAGGGTTTTGAGGTCATGTGTGGTTACCTCCGTTCCGGCAGGCGGGGAAGGTTTGGCAGGGCAGCGGGAGCCATCCTCTGGGCAGATCCCTGAAGCCTGTGCTGCCCTCTAACCCCGACAGGCCCTGGATGTGGCCCCTGGAGCTGCTGCCACTGAAGCGGACAGGGATCCCAGAGTGTCCTCCCCCTCCTCCCCCTCCTCCTCCTCCCCCCCCTCCTCCTCCTCCTCCTCCTCCTGCTCCTCCTCCTCTGTGGTGGCCTGCCTCCTCCTGGTCCAGGCGCAGCAGAGCATCTGCACTGCCGTTCCACGCCCGGCTCTCGTTCTCTGAAGGGGAGAGAACGCAGAACATCAAGTCAGGCCCAGAGGAACTTCTCATAAAATACAGACATTTTACATTCACATGTAGTCATTTAATCAGACGCTCTAATCCAGAGCGATTTACAGCACAGTACAGGGACATTCCCCCCCCTGAGGCAAGTAGGGTGAAGTGCCTTGCCCAAGCACACAATGTAAATGTAAACAATTCTGCACCAACGGTAACTTTAAACCCCTGTTTCCTTCGACTGGAGCAGTCATCCGACCTCCTGACCTCCCCCCCCTCCCCCCTTCCCCCTTCCGTCCACTTACTCTCCGCCTCTCTGGTTCCATGGCTAAACGACAGCTTCCTCTGCATGGGCCAATGGGAGCCCTCGTCTAAGAAGCCCAGGCCACCAGCACTGTCCCATGGCATGAAGCCAGCTTTGCTCTGGAGGGGACCTGGAACAGTGCTACTCTTGGAGGCCATGTCCCCCCCACCGGAGAGCCCTGACGGGTGCAGCGAGGGAGGCTGGGTCCCCCCTCGTAGACTGTCGTAGGCTGGGGGCCGCCGGAAGCCCCCTGAGGGGTAGGTCCACAGTAGGGGACTGTCCGAGGAAGGGGGCTTGTAGGCAGGGAGGGCGTGGGGGGCGTGGGAGCGATGGAGGTGGGGGCGAGAGTGAGGGCGATGGGAGGAAGAGGAGGTGGGGGTGGGGGTGGAGCTGGTCTGTGAGGAGTGACAACTGGTTGTAGGAATGTTTTCTTTTTGAGAGGAGTGACTCCCTCCTTCTCTATCTCGATCTCTATCTCGATCTCTATCTCGATCTCTGTCTCGATCTCTATCTCGATCTCTGTCTCGATCTCTGTCCTTCTCCCTGTCCCTGTCTCTGTTTCTCTCTCCTCTGTCTCTGTCTCTCTCCCTCTCCTCCTTGTCCGACTTCAAGAGGAAGCTGACAGACTTGCCCTCCTTGCCCGAGCCCTGGGTCTGCGTCTGTGCACTGGATGTCTGGGAGCTGGTCTTGCCCGGGGCAGGGGAGTCCCCTCGTTCTGGTTTGCGGTAGTGGTGGTAGTGGGAGGGCCGGTGCTGGGGGTGGTGGTGGTGGTGGTGGTGGTGGGAGTAGGGGGAGGTGGACTTGGAGGAGGGAGGCAGCGGGGTGGAGTGGCTCCTTGCCCTCAGGCCAGGCGCCGGGCCCAGCGAGACGTCTCTCCGATCGGATTGCTTTTCCTCCTTCCCCCCTGAGGAGTCTTTAGACCCGGACTGGGGCATGGAGGAAGGGGTGGAGGAGGAACCGGACAGGAGCACCGGGAGGTTGGAGGAGGGGGTGGTGGAGGAGGAGGAGCCAGCTGGAGTCGTGAGGCTGGAGGAGGTCTGGATACTGATGGACCCCAGCTTGGAGGTGCTTTTGTGCTGGACCCCCACCCCACTGGAGGCAGCAGCTGGCTGGGGGAAGGCTAGCAGGGGGGGCCGGTGCTGGAGGAGGTTGGGGAAAGGTGCTGGGATTTTACTGTTGCTCTCTGTCTCTGGTTTACCCCCCTGGAGCAGGTAGGGAGTGGGAGCCCGAGGGGGGTGGGGGCTGGAGGAGAGGGCCTGGGGGACAGGGGTGGAGGAGGTGGACGAGGGGAGGGGTGAGGAGAGGGAAATGGAGACGGTAGCTTTGGGTTTGGAGGAGCAGGATGGGGAGGAAGAGGAAGGGCGAGGGAGGGGAGATGAGGCACTGGAGGAGGCGGTGGCTGCGTGGGGGTGGTGGTGGTGGTGTTTGGACGGTCGGAGCTTCTCCTGTTTGAGTGGCAGGCGTTTGTGGGAGTCCCTGTTGTCCGGGTGAGAGTACTTCATCTCCTCGTAGATCGCCTCGCTCTGGTCCGAGTCGGAGTCGGGCGTGGTGGCAGCGGGGGTGACGGGGTGAGGGGTCTGGCTGTCTCTAGTGAACACCTGACCCACCATCTCTATGTAAACAGGCTCATCATCTCCCAGAGGCCCCTGGCCTTCGGGCCCCTGGAAGGGGAGGGGTGTGGTAGGGGGCCCGGTGCGGGGGTGCGGGGGGTCAAAGGTGAGCTGAGTACTGGGGCTTCGCTTTGGCTTCAAAGGAGGAACCTTCTTGCTCATGTCTCCCGAGTCAGACTTCTTCATGGCTGAGGAGCGAGAGAGAGAGAGAGAGAGAGAGAGAGAGAGAGAAAGACAGGGAGTCAGCCAAGTACAGTATAGCTGCATAATCCTACATTTATCTAGCAGAAACTTTCATCCAAAGCTACAAACAGAGTATAAAAGTAGCAGCAGAACTAAAGTGCACCGTTCCGAAAGTGTTTCTGTGGTCTGGGGGCCAAGTGACAGTCAGAACCGACCCTCGTCACCTCCAATCTTACCGTTCTTCTTCTCCGAGTGTTTGGACTGGGACGGCGGGGGCGGAGGGGGCGCCTCGGGGGGCCCATGGGAGGCGCGGGGGTCGGAGGAGTTCGAGGTGAGCCGGGTGCTGGGGTGCCGTCTGGGTTTGGCGGGGGGACAGCGGCCCCCGTGCTGGGACTGGGTGTCTGAGTAGTCCCCGTTCTCCAGGCCCACGTCTCCAGGGGCCCCGGCCCCCACGGCGTGGCAGGACTGTGAGCGGGGGGCCATAGCGGAGGAGCAGGAGTGGGGGGACAGCGCCTGGGAGGCCGGCATGGTCATGAAGCCCATGCGGAAGTGACGTCGGAAGGAGGCCAGGTCCCGAACCTTCCCCACGGTGGCTGAGGATGAGTCCTTCTGGCTGGAGCTGATGACACATATAACACACATACTGAATTAACTGTGTGTTACTGTGTGTTACTGTGTGTTACTGTGTGTTAACTGTGTTACTGTGTGTTACTGTGTGTTAACTGTGTTACTGTGTGTTACTGTGTGTTACTGTGTGTTACTGTGTGTTAACTGTGTTACTGTGTGTTACTGTGTGTTACTGTGTGTTACTGTGTGTTAACTGTGTTACTGTGTGTTACTGTGTGTTAACTGTGTTACTGTGTGTTACTGTGTGTTACTGTGTGTTACTGTGTGTTACTGTGTTACCGTGTTACTGTTTTAACTGTGTGTTATTGTGTTACTGTGTGTTACTGTGTGTTACTGTGTGTTACTGTGTGTTACTGTGTGTTACTGTGTGTTACTGTGTTACCGTGTTACTGTTTTAACTGTGTGTTACTGTGTGTTACTGTGTGTTACTGTGTGTTAACTGTGTTACTGTGTGTTACTGTGTGTTAACTGTGTTACTGTGTGTTACTGTGTGTTACTGTGTGTTACTGTGTGTTAACTGTGTTACTGTGTGTTACTGTGTGTTACTGTGTGTTACTGTGTGTTAACTGTGTTACTGTGTGTTACTGTGTGTTAACTGTGTTACTGTGTGTTACTGTGTGTTACTGTGTGTTACTGTGTGTTACTGTGTTACCGTGTTACTGTTTTAACTGTGTGTTATTGTGTTACTGTGTGTTACTGTGTGTTACTGTGTTACTGTGTGTTACTGTGTTACTGTTTTAACTGTGTGTTATTGTGTTACTGTGTGTTACTGTGTTACTGTGTGTTACTGTGTGTTACTGTGTGTTACTGTGTGTTACTGTGTGTTAACTGTGTTACTGTGTGTTAATGTGTGTTACTGTGTTACTGTGTGTTACTGTGTTACTGTGTGTTACTGTGTGTTACTGTGTTACTGTGTGTTACTGTGTGTTACTGTGTGTTACTGTGTTACTGTGTGTTACTGTGTGTTACTGTGTGTTACTGTGTTACTGTGTTACTGTGTGTTACTGTGTGTTACTGTGTGTTACTGTGTGTTACTGCAGCAGCAGTGGGAGGTGCCTTCCTGTACAAATCCCTCATCCCCTCTGACACCTCATCATCCCTCCATCATCCACATCCCTCATGACCTCTGCCAGCTTCACATCCGTTCCCATGGAAACCGGTCGTCAAGACACCGCAGGTAGACGATGATAACTACGGTTGCCATCATCTCTCCTCCCGCCTGCCCTCACAGTTCTCCCCGTACCTCTGGCTAAGCCAAGCCCACCTGTGCCAAACTCCGCCCCCTTCCTGTGGACTGCCTCCTCCTGCAACACTGCGCCACCTGCTGCTCTCCCGCAGGTGGGGGAGACGAGGTAACTATGGTTACCGCAGGTAGGAGACGGGGTAACTATGGTTGCCGCCGGTGGGAGGGGAGACGGGGTAACTATGGTTACCGCAAGTAGGAGACAGGGCTTGCGTTGCCGGGTTGCAGATTGTAGATGCTGGATGTTTTAAGGACATGCTCCCTCTTACGTAACCATGACGACTTCATCGTGTGACGTTACCGGTTAAAACATCCCAGTTTTCCACCCGTGTTATCGATTAGACTCAAGCCCACTTATTGATTTTCACTGAAAGACCAGTGAAGCTGGACTTGTGGCCCAGACAGCAGCAGTAAAGATGCATCATGGATTCCTGACCAGCTCTGATCGATACCCAGCCAGCCAGGCCCTGATGTCAGGCTGGAGGAAAACATGGGGAGATGGAGAGAGGAGAGAGGAGAGCTGGAGAGATGGAAAGATGGAGAGATGGAAAGATGGAGAGATGGAAAGTGTGTATCTAGGTCTCGTACTGTTGTGTGTCTTGTGGGTTCTGTGTGTGAAAACATGGGAGGAAGTGACATGTGAGGAATCCATCAGACTTAATAACAGGCTAGTCTGGGTCAGGGTGTGTGTGTGTGTTTGTGTGTGTGTGTGTGTGTGTGTGTGTGTGCGTGTGTGAAGGGAGGGGTAAGGTATGCCTTCTGTGACAGACAAGTTAATAGACAGGTTGACAGACAGACAAAGAGACAGACAGAGAGACAGATAGGCTGACATACAGAGAGACAAGACAGAGACTGACTGACTGACTGACTGACTGACTGACTGACTGACAGACAGACAGGCAGACAAACAGACAGGCAGACAGGCAGACAGACAGGCAGGGAGGCAGACAGGGAGACAGGGAGACAGGCTGACAGTAGAAACAGGGACTGCTCATCACAGAGAACAGAGATCCTACTGTTTTCTGTCTCATCATGTGACGAGATGTGTGTGGGTTTGCTTGAGTGAGTGTGACTGTGTGAGAGTGTGTGAGAGTGTGTGAGAGTGTGTGAGAGTGTGTGAGAGTGTGTGAGAGTGTGTGAGAGTGTGAGTCCATGTAGCTCTGCAGGCTGACTGTGTCTGATCTACATAAACACCTCTGGGGTGCACCTGTGTTCCTGGGATGAAGACAAATAGTTCCTTCCTCCCCCCTCCCCCCCTCCCCCCTCCCTCCTCCCCCCTCCCCTCCCCCCCTCCCTCCTCCCCCCTCCCCCTCCCCCCCTTCTCCCCCCTTCTCCCCCCTCCTCCCCCCTCCTCCCCTCCTCCCCCCCCAGAAACACAGGGGATACACATGAACTCTGCCCAGCTCCTCCAAGTATTCTGCTGTCAGTGAGAAGCATCCAGATCCACAAGCCTTCCAGCAGCTCCCCTCTCTCCCTCCACCCTCCTCCACCCTCCCTCTCTTCCCTCCTCCACCCTCCCTCTCTCCCTCCACCCTCCCTCTCTCCCTCCACCTCCCTCCACCCACCCTCTTTCCCTCCCACCCTCCCTCTCTCCCAACCACCCTCCTCCCCCCTCCCTCTCTCCCTCCACCCTCCCTCTCTCCCTCCACCTCCCTCCACCCTCCCTCTCTCCCCTCCACCTCCCTCCACCCTCCCTCTCTCCCTCCACCCTCCCCTCGTCTCCCTCCACCCTCCTCCACCCTCCCTCTCTCCCTCCACCCTCCCTCTCTCCTCCACCTCCTCCACCCTCCCTCTCTCCCTCCACCCTCCCTCTCTCCCTCCACCTCCCTCCACCCTCCCCTCTCTTCCTCCTCCACCCCTCCCTCTCTCCCTCCACCTCCCTCCACCCTCCCTCTCTCCCTCCACCTCCCTCCACCCTCCCTCTCTCCCTCCACCCTCCCTCTCTCCCTCCACCCTCCTCCACCCTCCCTCTCTCCCTCCACCCTCCTCCACCCTCCCTCTCTCCCTCCACCCTCCCTCTCTCCCTCTCTCCCTCCACCCTCCTCCACCCTCCCTCTCTCCCTCCACCCCTCCCTCTATCCCTCCACCCTCCCTCTCTCCCTCCACCCCTCCTCCGCCCTCCCTCTCTCCTCCACCCTCCCCTCTCTCCTCCCTCCACCTCCTCCACCCTCCCTCTCTCCTCCACCCTCCTCCACCCTTCCTCTCTCCCTCCACCCTCCTCCGCCCTCCCTCTCTCCCTCCACCCTCCCTCTCTCCCTCCACCTCCCTCCACCCTCCTCCGCCCTCTCTCTCTCCATCCACCTCTATCTCCCTCCACCTATCTTGCCCTCTCTCTCCCCTTCCCCCCCTCTTTATTTCTACCTCCCTCTTTCTTCCCCCCTCTCCCTTCCCCTCCCTCTCTCTCTCCCTCCCTCCCCCCTCCCTCCCTCCCCCCCTCCCTCCCCCCCTCCCTCTCACCTCTTCTTGCTGCCTTCCTGGTCTTTCTGCGCCAATCCAGACGGCTCTTGCGATACAGCAGGTTCATGTCGCCACGAACAACGCTCCTCCTCGCAGCCTATCACAGCGCAATGTAGCCGCTTTCCCCGCCTCTCTATGTCACGCAGGAAATGCTCCACAGCCACATCCTGGGCGGAGCCCAGAGCTCATGGTATAGAAGACCAATAGGAGGAGGGGATGTGTCTCACCACAAGCCTGAGAGAGAGAGAGAGAGAGACAGAGAGAGAGAGAGAGAGAGAGAGAGAGAGAGAGAGAGAGACAGAGAGAAAGAAAGAAAGAAAGAGAGAGAGAGAGAAAGAAAGAGAGAGAGAGACAGAGAGACAGAGAGACAGAGAGACAGAGAGACAGAGATACAGAGACAGAGAGAGAGAGACAGAGAGAGAAAGAGATACAGACAGAGAGAGAGAGACAGAGAGAGAAAGAGAGACAGACAGAGAGAGAGACAGAGAGACAGAGAGAGAGACAGAGAGAGACAGAGAGAGAGACAGAGAGAGAGAGAGACAGAGACAGAAAGAGAAGGAAGAGGAGAGAGGGAGAGACACATACAATATTTCTGATGAATACATGACCACAGCATCATTTAAAACATTAAACATATTCAAGTCTACTTCGCGATGCTTTTATGCAAAGCGATTCACAGTAAGTGTTTTTATCCAGAGTGAATCAACTGACATGTATATCCTAGTTGCCCTGAGCAGAGCCCAAGCAAGAGTGCTTCATCAAACGACATCACAGACTGAGTTACATCTTCACTTCAGGTCCCCAAGTCTCCCAGACAGCAAGTGCCTGTCTAAACAGGACCCTCCGTTTCACCAGAGGGGAAGTTAGGAAGAGTCTTTAAGCCAATCTGTCAGGCAGATTGTTGGAACAACAAATGATCCCATGATTCTAAGGGTCAGTAAAGCGTAGAGGACATGAGCTGATGATCCGGTCAACCATCCTCTCCTCAGCGCTGCGTTCAGGCGGAGAGACGCACACTCCAGCTCGTAGATTTGTTTACCCTCGGACCACTACTGCCAAACGCACACAACTATTTATATTTTCATTATCCAGTTAGGCCCTTCTGAGTAAGCAGAGGCGGCTGCTGTGGAGAGCTGTCCGGGGGCAGGGGGGCTGTTCTATCTGCAGCCCCCTCTCTAATGGGAGCTGGCAGATGCAGTGCAGAGACAGCGTGCCCAGGAGGAGGAAGAGCTGTTGTTGGGCAGATCTCCCAGGGTTCAGCCATGCTTCTGCTTTAGCGGACGCTTTCATCCAAAGCGACGTTTGAAGACCAGAGAGGAAGAGCGAGGAAGAACGAGCAGAAGCGATGCGGTGCTGAGAGTGTTTCAGGAGTCAGGGTCACATGACGGCCTGTCACACGCACACACCACACACACCACACACACACACACAGTCCACAACCACACACATACACATTCATCAACCTCTACAGACGGCTATCAGCCAATCACAGCCAAGTTCTAGAAACTTCCTCGTCCGTACATCAAGGCAGGCCCCTGAGGAGTTCCCGCGGCAACGATTCCAGGTCCCGGGGGTCTAGATCCTTACCCACAATCCCTTGTGGCAGTGTCTGGTGTGAGACTCGGTGCTAATTAAGTTAGGAAGCTATGGGCGGAGCCTGTGTTACCATGGCGTCTGCCTTGGGCTTCCATGATGTGGCAGACATGCAGACAGACCTGCAATTGTCGCATTACAGCCGGGAGGAAGTGGGTAACAGCTGACAGGAAGTCTGTAATTACTCTGTCTGATAACTGGTGGCTTCTAGACATACACACCTACACACACACACACACACACACACCTACATATACACACCTACACACACACACACCTACACATACACACCTACACACACACACCTACACACACACACACACACCTACACACACACACCTACACGTACACACTTACACACTCACATAGATACCTACACACAAACAGTGTACGCATACCGTATGCAGCATTTGTACTAAACGCTCCCATGATGCAACACAGCCACATGTTGAAACGCATTAATATGGGAGATTTGAAAGCAGCTTATTAAGAACTTCCCAGGTCAGAGGTCATTAATGCTGTGGGCAGATGGAACAGTGACTCAAACTGGAGCTACACGCACAGAAACACAAAGCACATCCGAGTCACACACAGTTAAACACATACTGTCACACACACACAGTCACACATAGTCACACACACACAGTCTCACACACACAGTCACACACAGTTAAACACATACTGTCACACACACACACAGTCACACATAGTCACACACACAGTCACACATAGTCACACACACACACACACACACACACACACACACACACACACAGTCACACACAGTCACACGGTTTCACATATTCACACTCAGTCACACACACACACACAGTCGTACACATCCACACACACACTCACAAACAGAATCCTTGCAGCTATGACCTCACATGCCCCTCTGCTGATAACAGGGGGTGGAGCTGACAGCAGATTCAATCTGGCCTGGGAGATTTGAGGAACACAAAACGAATAAAACAACAATCACCATCAGCCGCTCTGTAAAACAGGGTGAGGAGGAGAGAGAGGGAGAGAGAGAGAGAGAGAGAGAGAGAGAAGGAGAGAGATAGACAGAGAGAGAAGGAGAGAGAGAGGAGAGAGAGAGAGGAGAGAGAGAGGAGAGGAGAGAGGGAGGTAGAGGGAGAGGAGGAGAGAGAGAGAGGGAGGAGGAGAGAGAAGGAGAGAGAGAGAAACAGAGAGGAGAGACAAAGAGAGGAGAGAGAGAGAAAGAGAGGAGAGGCAAGACTAAAAGACAGACAGCCAAGGAGAAGGATCTACCGATGGAGAGACAGGATCCAGAGAGATGTGAACACAGGAAGAGAGGAAGAGAGGAAGAGAGGAAGGGGCCAGAGAGATAGAGAGGATGATGGGAAGCTTGCTTTAGCGATGGGGGAGGATGGAAGCTTCTCACACCAGACACTGTGTGTGGTCTCCTAGCAACACTGTCGCGGTGTGTGTGTTCCTCCCAAGCTGCAGAATATTCTCACACGAACACACACACACACACACACACACACACACACACACACACACACACAGTGTATGATACTATGCACTGTACACACATATATTGACACACACACAAACCAATGTGACCACTGCACGGTCAAATATTTCCCCTCCAGCTATAAATATTTATAGACGCATGCATACAATATCCTGTATTTACACACAGAGACACAGGATACAAAACCCTTGTATTCAGCAGCGGATGAATGGACCTATCAGAGCCGTGCGTAGAATCACATGATGTCACAAAAGAGTCCCACAGGGAGAGCTGATAGGATGACACCAGGTTCCACACACACACACACACGCACACACACACACACACACACACACACACACAGACACACATATACAGACAGCTCTGGTTGAATCTTCCTCAAACTCCACCTTGCTCATTTCCCTTCTCGTTGTACAAACTCAGTAGCCGATGAATCTTTCATGGAGTTGAAACCAAAAATATACTTCAAATCAACTCCCTCTCCCTCCTCTTCCCTGCTCCCTCCCTCTCTCCCTCCATGCATCTCCCTCTCTCCCTTCATCTTACCTTCCTCTCTCTCCCTCTCTACTCTTCCTCTCTTCCTCCATCCTCCCTCCCTCCCTCCCTCCTGCCTCCTCCACCATGGATACACCAGCTCACTCGGTGCTCCACTGGCACGCAGACCTGAATGGCAGGAGCATGGAAGTGTGTGTGTGTGTGTGTGTGTGTGAAAATGATAGTGTGTATCTGTGAATGCAAGTATTTTTTGTGTGTGCGTGTCATTGCTAATTCTGCAGACTGATTTAAATTAATCCCGACAATCAGTAAAAATACTTCTTACCATCTGGATTAGACAAGGTAACAACAGCATGGAGGCAGCTAATCAGAGAGATAAGGGGGAGGGGGAGAAAGAGAAAGGAACAGAAAGAGACAGATTGCAAGAGAGAGAGAGAGAGAGAGAGAGAGAGAGAGAGACAGAGAGAGAGACAGAGAGAGAGACAGAGAGAGAGAGAGAGAGAGAGAGAGAGAGAGAGAGAGAGAGAGAGAGAGACATATACTTAGCATGTATAGTATGTGTACAATACCCTTCCATGATGAACCCTCCCTCTCTTATCTTCCCCCCTCCATCCCCCTTGCACACTAACACCTTGCACACTAACACCTTGCACACTAACACCTTGCACACTGACACCTTGCAGGGAACAGCATGGAGCCTCCAGCTGCCAACAGAACAGCATGCCATCCTGGCTGGTAACAACTTCCTGTGACGTGTCACTTCCTGTCACGTGATGGCTGTGAGACAGGCTGACCAGATGAGGACTGAGGTCAAAGGAAGTGGGAGGTCACAGCCCACCACAGAAGAAGAGATCAGACTCAGTGATTCATAAACAACACTGATGGTATCGCTGATGGAACGATCTGTCTTTGTTGCCCAGGTGCTCTTTCATGAAAGCAAGGTGGATTTGAACCTGCAAAGGAGGGATGATGCTGGGGGGAGAGGGATGATGGCTGGGTGGGTCAGGGTGGAGGAGAGGGATGATAGATGAGGAACAGGGATGATGTCAGCACTAGCCCACTCTCTGCTCCTCTCCCAGTTGAGTAGGATTCATGTTCCATTAAACCACATCTTTGAAACATTCATGTTGCTTATCTTTTCTTATCCTATCACTGCAACCTCTCAGTTCCAACCTACTTTTTTTTCTCAGCTGTTGCTGAGTAGGAACCAGCCTCTACATGGTCTCTCTCCCTCCCTCACTCCCTCCTCCCTCCCTTCCTCTCACCCTTCCCTTCTCCCTCCTTCCCTCCCTCCCTCCCTCCCTCCCTCCCTCTTAGTTCCTATGTCCTCAATTAACTCCTTCAACCTAGTTTCTGCTAGATCGGTGCAGTTCAGCGTATAAAAGGACAACCAATCACAAAAGCTGGACTTAGAGTGGGCGAGGTGGGGGGGGGGGGAGACGATGTTCATATTATCTTTGTTTCAAATGGCTTTAAATGCAGATGTGATTCAGACCCTAAAGAGTTTAAACCAACCTGTTACTAAAGGAGGAATGAAGGGTGGAATGAGAGTGAAGTCACGCCCCACCCCCCGCCCCCTCCCCTCAGGAGCCCCCTGCCCCCCTCCTCAGGAGCCCCCTGCCCCCTCCCCTCAGGAGCCCCCTGCCCCCCTCCTCAGGAGCCCCCCAGACTAGAGCACCCTAGACCAGACAGCACTGCATGTAATCATGTAAATGCCAACTCCAGACTGGCTAAATGAAATGTGAGGGTTTGAGGATCTACAGGCTTGGTGGTGGATCAGACAGACACACACAGACACACACACACACACACACACACACAGACAGGACAGCAGCACACACACAACTGGAGAGGTCAGCTTTACACATGAGCATCTGCCATGCCTGTCTGACACTCACCAGTCTCTCCCTCCCACCCTCTCTCTCTCTCTCTCTCTCTCTCTCTCTCACTATCACTCTCTCTCTCAATCTCTCTCTTGCTCTCCATCTCTCTTCTCTCTCCCTCACATCCTCTCTCCATCCCTTTCTTGCCCTCCCTCCCTCTCTCCTTCTCTCTTTTGCTCTCCATCTGTCTCTCCTTCTCTCCATCTCTATTCCTCTTCTTCTCTCTCTCTCTTCCTCTCAGTTTGTGTCCTTTGTTTCCTTCCTGTCATCCTCGTGCTCTGATTCACTCTGCAGAAAGACCCTGTAGGAAATGTTTCTCCACTGCATAGCCCGTCTGTGCCACGGCGGCGCGAGCCAGCCTGCCAGCCAGGGCTCGTGCGTGGAACCACCGCTAGGCGCTGCTGCAGACGCGCGAGATCACCGCGCGGAGGGTTGGGCTGGGGGGGGTCATTGGGTGCTTCTGTTCCGAAATATCTCTAACTGCCGCTCGTGTACGCATGCTTACAAACCTCGAACGGTTTTGTGTAGTAAGCTACATGCATTTAGTCACGCGAGGGTACATAAAGACACGCGAATTAACGTTATAAACACGCGCAGCATCAAAATGATTCGTTACGTAAAAGATGCGCGTGTTTCTTTGCAGATGTTGTGGATTTGTGGACGAGAAACAAATTGGGTTATTTTTTTAGACACTAAGTTAAAGAATTTAACGTATAAAGATAGGCACACTACTAGACATAACATCTGCCACGTCGTTTTATGACAGGTGTGTCTATAGAGGCCTATTATTGTGCCTATACCCCCACCCCACGCGCTAGCCTGTATCACGCAGTACACACACTCACACACACAACCAGGGCACGCCACGCCCCCACCACTGTTCCCAGTCCGTCAGCTACAGCAGCTTGACATGATGCCTTCTGTAGGTGTAACATCTCTGCCCTGTTTTGACAACACGACCCAGTGTGTGTGCTGTTCCAGTGTGTGTGTGTGTGTGCTGTTCCAGTGTGTGTGTGTGTGTGCTGTTCCAGTGTGTGTGTGTGTGTGTGCTGTTCCAGTGTGTGTGTGTGTGTGCTGTTCCAGTGTGTGTGTGTGTGTGCTGTTCCAGTGTGTGTGTGTGTGTGTGCTGTTCCAGTGTGGATCAGCTGTGTCCCTTCCAGACCGTCACATAAGACGCGCGACTTATCTGACAATACTGGCCTGATGTCGCGTGCATATGAACAAATATCTAAGCACAAATATCCAATAAACACGAACAACACAGAATCTAAACGTTGTTTAGCATCAACATGTTTGCATCAAAGGCCTTTTGGGATCATTTTCTCCATGTTTAGCAAACTGTCACACAGAGAGCAGCTCCATCCTCCAGGTAGATGATGCACTTTGTTTTTCTGTGAAATATTCACGAGCTCCAGTCACGACTGAACTTCACCATAACTGAGATGTATCACTCGTTTGTGTGTTCATGAATAAAGTCATGTTATACCAACAAACAAACCCCCGCCAAAAAAATGAAAAAAGAAAGGATGATTTGACTGTTTCTGTAGAAAATGGCAGCTATCGCACAGACTACAAATGCACTATAATGGCCTCTACTCCTGCACACCGCCGGAGAATTGCCAATATCCCCCCACATATCAGAGAATAACACCTTATTATAGGCCCTCTGTTATATCCTACAGGGTTAGACTACAACATCAAAACCCGTCACAGCTCGCCAGAAGGTTATATCTCCTACGATGGGGTTTACCCAATAGGTGACGCAAAATCAAGAGGTACCTGAGATTTAAATGCGAATAACGTGTCATCAGGGGTAAAAAATAAATAAAGACATTACCTTATTGAAATACTGAGATAACGTCTCTCTTAGCACTGGGGGAGGCTGCTAAATCCAAATAACCAGAGTCTGCTCCATCAGACAACAACAAAACCATGATGTTGATGACACAGCTGCTCCTCAGGGTGGATTCAGCCACCTTCCCCCAGATGTCACATCCACAGACGAGTCCAATAGATAAAGAAACAAAAAAGGAGAAAAGCATCAAGCCATATTTGCAATGAATCCGTTTCTCCTTTCTCGCCGATTTAACCGGTTCTGCAGTTGGGAGTGTTGATTGAAATGTCCATGACAGCCTAGGGAGACGAGGCTCCAGACATGTTCTAGGTTAGCGGGTCCAAAACCAAAGACAAACCTGGTTCAGCAACAATATAACAGCAGCTCCTCTCACTGCATCCAAACATGGACGACATCAAAGTGCACGAAGATGGAGAAAAAATAACAATCCATCTAATAAAAACACACGCACGCACACACAGTCGGCAGATGACGGTTCAAGCAGTGCGCTAGGAAGTCTATTTGCATGCTTATTAATATTCATATAGTAGTTCTTCCTGTGAGGCTTATTGGCTGCAGATATCGCAGAAACAGCCCCGTGCTTGATGCGTGTGTCGCTCGAACGCTGCGCGTGGATATCGCTGTTTCTGACGGTCGTCCTACATCAACAATCCCATCTCACTTGGTCTGTTTAACGGCCCTTAACCCCGTTTTTTTTTCCCTGCATGAGTCTGGCTTGTATCCTGTCATCCACTAACATCCTCCATTGGAAATGGTTCATGCTCCTGTTTCTGAAGTCTCTGCAGTCTCGTGCAGGAGGACACACATCTCGTGCCTGCAGCCCTGCCTCGCGTGGTGAACACGCGCTGGGGACACACACCTTTAAATAGGAGTCAATTAAAAGAAACTAAATGAAACCAAAACACACAGACAGAAGATGATTTCTGTCACAGGTGGGATGAACTGAACGAGCTGTTTTCTGTCTGTCTGTATGTGTATAGTATTGTACTACGTTGAAAAACAAATGTTTGTTTTCAAACATTTACCATCTTTAAGTTGATGACAGAAAACGTTACTGCCCCCTCCACTCTCCGTTACTGCCCCCTCCACTCTCCGTTACTGCCCCCCCTCACAGTTACTGCACCCCCCCCTTAACCGTTACTGCCCCCTTCTCTACTGCCCACTCCACACATGTTAATGCCCCCTCCAATCTCTGTTACTGCCCCTCTCTACTCTCCATTGAACCGCTTCCTTATGCGCTCTGCGCCTCGATTTTGTGCCTAAATGGATGGCAATATTTGTACTAAAACAACGTGAAACAACTAGACCCACTGACAAGTCGATGTGGTTCAAACCCCAAGTTTCCACCGCTTGAAAACCTTGGTGGTTGCAGCCATTGTTACTTATTACGTTTGTAAAGTTCACGGCACAGATCTGTCCAGCTGGTTAGAAACTTGACAGCTGCTGTAGTATCTGTCCAATGAGACACTTCCCCCCCCCCCCCTCACCCCCTCACCCCTCCTCTCTCCCGGCTCCTCCTCTACTTCGAGTGTCGGAAGTCATGAAGTCACGCTGTTCCAGACCCCAGCCAGCCACGCTCCACCAACACGGACACTTTTTGGGGAAAATCTTCAATATTTACAAATGACGAACAGGCTTAAACTCGACCCAGCGCTTAAAAGCCACAAGCCTCGTGTTTCCTCTCGTATCTTGGAACTTACCAAAAACAATAGGCAGCAGGTCACATATTCGAATCTAAGATAACTAAATTAGTTTCATATTGACCTTTGTCATGTTTATCTTAGAAATTGATTGCTCGTTAGTGTGCCAGAGTGTTGGGGGCGTGGAGGTGATTCTTATCTGCAGCCCTACTTGAACGGATCAAAGTGCGTCCAGTCACTCAGCTTCTCCAAGCTCCAGTCACCCTGTACGATCTGACAGCTTCACAAAGGTAAAGCAGCCAACAACTAAACATTTTATTTGAATGACACTGAGCAGAATTTCTTATTCAAGGTATTTCACCTAGTAGCCTTTAGTCTTTAAAGTATCTTGTAGATCTTGAGTGAAATCAGGGAAGCAACACATGGGAGATAAGATGGTGATTATGGATGAGTTAGAAAACCGGTAAATATGAATTCACCGGTCAAAGAAGTTTGTCCGGTTCATCTGCAAAAATGAAGAATGTTTCAACTATGTAGTCTACAAGCTCACATCACCAAGACCTTCTACAAAAATGCTGCCAAACCTGCACAATTTGTTTGTTGATTTGAGTCATTCTGTCAAGTCAGAATCAGATATCAGTGGCATGCATGTGTAGTGTTATCAGCACTGTGTGTTAAGAGTGTGTGGGTCAAGTGTGTTAGAGTGTGGGGCAGTGTGTTAAAGTGTGTGGCAGTGTGTTAGAGTGGGGCAGTGTGTTAGTGTGGGGCAGTGTGTTAGGACAGTGTGTTAGAGTGTGGGGCAGTGTGTTAGGACAGTGTGTTAGAGTGGGACAGTGTGTTTGTGTGGGGGAGTGTGTTAGGACAGTGTGTTAGGACAGTGTTAGGACAGTGTGTTAGAGTGTGGGACAGTGTGTTAGAGTGTGTTAGAGTGGGCCAGTATCTGGGACTAACCTTGTTCCTGTCCAGGTCACCATCATGAAACAGAGGACGAGATGGGAGGACTTTATCCAGAGCATTAGTGTTTACCAGTGGGTTCTGTCCTTCCTAATACTAGGTGAACCAGCCACAACTGCTCACATATGACCCTGTAACAACACACACACACACACACACACACACACACACACACACACACACACACACACACACACACACACACACACACACACACACACACACACACACACACACACACACACACACACACACACACACACACACACGTGTTAACATGTTTGTTATTACACATGTACACCTATGAACTCTTTACTGTTCCTGTGTAGAAGTCTTTTGCTCGTCTCTATTAGGACATCAATGTAACCTAAAATAACACATTCTGTGAGTGGAATACATGATCTTATGTTTTGTCACCACAAAAATCAAAGACACATTTCCACACAAACGCTATCAGCTGTTAATGTTTAGACACGTGTTCTTGATTGAATCTTCAACATGCGATCAAGACGATAACTGCAGACTACAAAACAGGCCTCATGCATTTAAAAGAGCTTCACACAGTTAAAATCTCATCAGAATGATTCTGTCTTAATTATAATACTACTGTATTTCTCATATTCTAATACATGACATATAAATAACATACCATTATGTATAGCAGATGACATGCCTCACCTCCTCTTTGTCTTCTTGTTGCAGGGGTGACTTGTTTGTTTTTGATAGCCTACCTCATGTTTACCTCCCTGTGGCCAGTGGCTGTCCTCAACTTAATGTGGCTGGCGTTTGACTGGTACACTCCAGAAAGAGGTCTCCTCACCCCCCCACCCTCACCCCCCCACCCCCACCCTCACCCCCCCACACTCACCCCCCAACCTACCCTCACTCTCCACTTCACCCAGATGTTTAGAAACACAATGTCCTACCTTTCAGTCATGTTTCGATCCTCTCTGTTGTATTCGCCGCAGATTAAATCAAATCTTGCTAATTAATATTCACAATAAAAAAATATATATAAAATCGAATAATAGGTAAGTTCGTTTCATCTGAAATATCTTTGCTTTGCCCTCTAGGGGGCAGGAGAATGATGTGTGTGCGACGGTGGAAAGTATGGACACACTTCAAGAACTACTTCCCAGTGAAGGTACTGTAATAATCTGTGGGTATTGGGATGGGAGAGTCCCTGTATTTGCTCTAAATCGCTCTGGAAAAGAGCGTCTGCTAAAACACTTTTCTACCCCTCTAATTCTGCCCCCCAATAACCCCTCCCGCCTCCCCCACACTCACCCAGCTGGTGAAGACAGCCAAGCTGAACCCCAAAAGGAACTATGTGGTGGGATGTCACCCGCACGGCATCATGTGTGCTGGAGGTTTCGTGTGTTTCAGCACAGAGAGCTGCGGCTTCAGGGAGCTGTTCCCTGGGATCCGCTCCACACTGGCTGTCCTGGCCGGCCTCTTCAGGATCCCCCTGTTCAGGGAGTACCTCATGGCTGCAGGTACAACTGTGAATACGAGGGAGTACCTCATGTTCACAAGTAGAACTGCGAATACGAGGGAGTACCTCATGTTCACAAGTAGAACTGCGAATACGAGGGAGTACCTCATGATCACAAGTAGAACTGCGAATACGAGGGAGTACCTCATGATCACAAGTAGAACTGCGAATACGAGGGAGTACCTCATGATCACAAGTAGAACTGCGAATACGAGGGAGTACCTCATGATCACAAGTAGAACTGCGAATACGAGGGAGTACCTCATGATCCCAAGTAGAACTGCGAATACGAGGGAGTACCTCATGATCACAAGTAGAACTGCGAATACGAGGGAGTACCTCATGTTCACAAGTAGAACTGCGAATACGAGGGAGTACCTCATGTTCAGAAGTAGAACTGTGAATACGAGGGAGTACCTCATGTTCACAAGTAGAACTGCGAATACGAGGGAGTACCTCATGATCACAAGTAGAACTGCGAATACGAGGGAGTACCTCATGATCACAAGTAGAACTGCGAATACGAGGGAGTACCTCATGTTCACAAGTAGAACTGCGAATACGAGGGAGTACCTCATGTTCACAAGTAGAACTGTGAATACGAGGGAGTACCTCATGTTCACAAGTAGAACTGCGAATACGAGGGAGTACCTCATGATCACAAGTAGAACTGCGAATACGAGCTCCTCAGGGAATAACTAATGATCTCCTGTGCCAGGGATCTGTCCGGTCAGCAGACCCAGCCTCGAGTACCTGCTGTCTAAAAACGGAACAGGAAATGCGGTGGTGATCGTGATCGGGGGGGCTGCAGAGTCCCTGTCCGCCATCCCCGGGGTGAACACTGTCGTCGTGAGGCAGAGGAAGGGCTTCGTCAAGGTGGCGCTGGAGTTTGGGTGAGGGTGGTAAATATATGTCATTTATATAAATAAAACAGAAAACAATAAAAAATGTGTTTAGCCCTTTTTACAAGCAATGTCACAGAGGGCTTCACATAGAACTTCCCCTCAACCAACCTTTATATAATCTGCTATATATAGATGATTTTATAGCAGGTTACTTAGACGGAGAAGTCTACATGCAGATAGTTTGTGTCTGTGTGTATATATAGCATGTGATGGGAAAGTTTACAGGTTCAGAATCTTCTCTGTACATCCCTTCAGATAAGAGTCTGTTCATATAAATACCTTATTATCAGGCCTCCAGTGCTGTCAATCAACTTGTAGCCTGACCTCGTAGACCTGTACAGACTGTTCTGGTGTGTTCCTCTTCAGAGCTGACCTGGTGCCAGTTTACTCGTTTGGGGAGAACGATCTGTTCCGCCAGGTGGTGTTCGAAGAGGGCAGCGTTAGGCGCAAGTGCCAGGACCTTTTCAAGAAGGTCATGGGCTTCGCTCCCTGTCTGTTCCTGGGGCAGCGCTGGGTCTTCCTCCCCTATCGCTTCCCCGTGACAACAGTCGGTAGGTCGCCTTGACGACACGCTCGCTGAACTACCATGCTTTTTCACTCCGACTGTACCTCCTTTTAACTGCTTTTAAACTCCTTGTAACTGAGCCTTAACTGGTTATAACTTAATCTTAACTACCTCCTGATGAATCCTTACCCCTGTGACTGAGCTGCTCTCTGCTGCCCCCTAGTGGGAGCGCCCATCTCCGTGCCGAAGTGTCCAAACCCCACACAGAAGCAGGTGGACCACTACCACAGCCTCTACATGGAGGCTCTGACCAAGCTGTTCCACAAACACAAGACCAGCTGCGGCCTCTCAGACAACCATGAACTGAGGCTGATCTAAGCGTCTTCTAGGCCTCCAGACCACCAGACCTCTACACCTCCACTAGACCTCCACCAGACCACCACACCTCCACTAGACCTCCAACAGACCTCCAGACTACCAGACCTCTACACCTCCACCAGACCACCACACCTCCACTAGACCTCCACCAGGCCACCACACCTCCACTAGACCTCCACCAGACCACCACACCTCCACTAGACCTCCACCAGGCCACCACACCTCCACTAGACCTCCACCAGACCACCACACCTCCACTAGACCTCCACCAGACCACCACACCTCCACTAGACCTCCACCAGACCACCACACCTCCACTAGACCACCAGACCTCAACCAGACCACCTCCACATGACTGACATTTCTACAGATGATTGTTCTTGCACCAGTACAAACTGAACAAATGTCCTTTTCTCCGACAGGAGCCCCTACACCAGCTGATTTCACTAACAAGTTTGATTTCACTGAGTGGAGAAACTCGTTAGTGAAATCAGCTGGTGTAGGGGCTTGATTGACACCAAAACCTGCACCCTCTTGGTCAGCGTTGGCAGTTTCACACCACTGGACTAGATCATCTAAATCTGTGTCCACAAGCATTATAGTCAGAGTTATATCTTGAATATGTGAAGAGCTATGTGAATACTTAACCTGTTCTCCTTAAAATGTTAATAATGTTATCTACCATTGCATAAATGTGTCATTTGCATAGTTCAGATGTAAATACAAGACTGGATGAATTTATCATCTTTTTTTAAATCACCACATAATTATGATGCGAAATCAGAGACGCATTACAAAAATATATTTTAAATATTTTGAGAACGTGGATTTTACATCGCAGAAATGAGATCTTCTGAGAAAAAGTTGGATGTTGGAGTTAGCGCACGACTCCTATCACAAGTGTTCATTTATGTATCTCGCTGTAAATACTTCCAAGTTCACGAGACGTCATCACAAAATGCACAGTGACATTAAATTATACTTATTTACAATATCAGTATCTATAATCTTACTCAAGTCTGTTTACTGCCCCCTCCACCTCCCCTTGGTCTCCAGCCAAACACATCAACATTTGTCCAAGTCATGTTTATTAAAAGAAATGTTAGAATACAATGTTCAGTCTAGCTTTTCATCTACAGCCAAACAAATGAACGAATCACAAGACAAAACAGGCAAACTATCAGGCTTGATTAAACTGGTTAACTCTTATTACACTGTTACTAAAAGAGATCTAAAACTAGAAGAATTCCACATCATCTGGAGCATCCAGGTCACGATACTCAATGATGTTACGAGGATCTCCTCTACTCATCCTGGAGAGAGAGGAGAGGGAGGGAGAGAGAGAGAGAGAGAGAGAGAGAGAGAGAGAGAGAGAGAGGGGGAGAGAGAGAGAGGGATGGAGGGAGAGGGAAACAGAAAAGAGAAAGAGAGAGAACTTAGATGAGTTGACAGGCTCCATGTTCTCTGACAGAAGGGAGGGGAGGAGCTCTCTGATTCGTCACTGACCATGGGCTCACCTGTTGTTACGGGGCTTCCCCTGGTAGCCCCCTCCCTGCCCACGGAAGTTGTCATAGTTACCCCGGCCGCCCCCCCCTCCATAGGGGTTGGGTGGGTATGGGGGTCCACCTGCAGAAAGGGGAGAGAGAGAGGGAGAGGGAGAGAGGGAGAAAGGGAAAGAGAGGGAGAGAGAGAGGGAGAGAGAGAGGGAGAGAGGGAGAGAGAGAGAGGGAGAGGGAGAGAGAGAGGGAGAGAGAGAGGGAGAGAGAGAGGGAGAGAGAGAGAGGGAGAGGGAGAGAGAGAGGGAGAGAGAGAGGGAGAGAGAGAGGGAGAGAGCGAGAGGGAGAGAGAGGGAGAGAGAGAGGGAGAGAGAGGGAGAGAGAGAGTTTAGACTGAGGCGTTCAACTGGGTAACACCAGAGTGAGGATGAAGGAGGGGGAGCACAGCCTACCTCCGTAGCCCATGATGGGAGGCCGAGGCTGGCCAAAACCCATGAGACCCTGGTGTCCCTGGTGAGGGAAGGGAATACCAGGAGAGAGCAGCCCTGCAGACAGAGAGAGAGGGGGGGGGAGGACATGTTGGTGTGTTCAGAGAAAGAAAGAGAAAGTATGTTTATGTGTAAGAGAGTTGTGTCGTGTAGTAGTATAAGATTCGGTCCAAAATGTGTGTGTGTGTGTGTAGTGTAGTGATGTGTGTGTATGTGTGTGTATAGTGTAGGTAGGAGTGTGTGTGTGTGTGTGTGTAGTGTAGTGATGTGTGTGTGTATGTGTGTGTATAGTGTAGGTAGGAGTGTGTGTGTGTGTGTGTGTATAGTGTAGTGATGTGTGTGTGTGTGTGTGTGTGTGTGTGAACAGTGTAGGTAGGAGTGAGTGTGTGTACAGTGTAGTGATGTGTGTGTGTAGTGTAGTGATGTGTGTGTGTGTATAGTGTAGTGAGGAGTGTGTGTGTAGGTAGGAGTGTCCCACCTTGGCCTGGTCCAGGAGGCATGTTAGACTTGATCTCAGGGAGGGCGGGGCGCTTAGCATCCAACAGGAAGTTGTTGAAGAACTCCACTTCCTTCTTAACCTCCTCGATCTTGTCTCCGTGTTTGTTCAGGATGTGCTTACGTACGAACTCTGGTCCCTGTTGGCCAGTAACAGCGAGGGGTCAGAGGTCAGGGGTCGACACCAGATCAACTGAGAGGCGCGTTTTGATTCGCTCACCTTGAACTTCTTTCCACTCAGAGGGCAGAGCCACTTGTCCTTCCCCAGCTCCTGGGTATTAGCCAACACAAACTTCTCCACTTCCTGTTCCGGATCTTTCCGCCCCATCTTCCCAGCCTCGTCCTCAGACAGAGTCTCCTTCACACTGAACAGAGGCTGCAGCTTCTCTTCAAAGGTCTTCTGCCACTGGGACACTGATGAGGGAGAGAGGGGCGAGAGACTTAGGAGGGTGTAGGTGGAAAGAGAGAGGGGCGAGAGACTTAGGAGGGTGTAGGTGGAGAGAGAGAGAGTGTCAGGTATAGGAGGATAGCGGGAGGGTGGGTGCTCCTGATTGGCCGGTCTCTCACCCTCTCCGTGTGTCACCCTGTTGGGGGGGATGGGCCCCCGGACGTGCATCAGACCGCAGCGGTTGGGCATCTCGTCCTCGCTGGGGTACTCACAGGAGTTGTAATAGTCGATGGAATGAACCACACGCAGGTAGAACACAAGGCGGTCCAACACCTGAGGGACAGGGGAGGGGGGGTGAGGTAGTGTGAGGTACAGGTGTGTGAGGCAGTGTGAGATTCAGGTGTGTGAGATTCAGGTGTGTGAGGTACAGGTGTGTGAGGTACAGGTGTGTGAGGTACAGGTTCAGGTGTGTGGGGTACAGGTGTGTGGGGTTCAGGTTCAGGTGTGTGAGGTACAGGTGTGTGAGGTACAGGTTCAGGTGTGTGGGGTACAGGTGTGTGAGGTACAGGTGTGTGAGGTACAGGTACAGGTGTGTGAGGCAGTGTGAGGGTGTGTGAGATTCAGGTGTGTGAGATTCAGGTGTGTGAGGTACAGGTGTGTGGGGTTCAGGTTCAGGTGTGTGAGGTACAGGTGTGTGGGGTACAGGTGTGTGAGGTACAGGTACTGGTGTGTGAGGTACAGGTACAGGTGTGTGGGGTACAGGTGTGTGAGGTACAGGTGTGTGAGGTACAGGTGTGTGAGGTACAGGTGTGTGAGGTACAGGTACAGGTGTGTGGGGTACAGGTGTGTGGGGTACAGGTGTGTGAGGTACAGGTGTGTGAGGTACAGGTGTGTGAGGTACAGGTACAGGTGTGTGGGGTACAGGTGTGTGGGGTACAGGTGTGTGGGGTACAGGTGTGTGAGGTACAGGTACTGGTGTGTGAGGTACAGGTGTGTGAGGTACAGGTACTGGTGTGTGAGGTACAGGTGTGTGAGGTACAGGTGTGTGAGGTACAGGTGTAGGTGTGTGAGGTACAGGTACAGGTGTGTGGGGTACAGGTGTGTGGGGTACAGGTGTGTGAGGTACAGGTACTGGTGTGTGAGGTACAGGTGTGTGAGGTACAGGTGTGTGGGGTGGACAGACCTTCACCAGGCTGTCGTCTCTCTCCACAGTGATCTCTGCAGGGTTGCCCTCCCTCACACCCTCCTCAGGGTCGGCCCCGCCCATGCTGCCCAGAAGCTCCTCCTCCTCAGCGCTCACTTCCTCTATCAGGTAGTCTGTGATGTTCTTCAGGATGGGGTTCTGACCCAGCAGCTGAACAGGAAGGAACAACACAAAACAGGAAGTTAGCTCAGTACACAAACAGGAAGTTAGCACACAAGTCAGCATGTACAACAGTGTGTTAGTGTATAGCAGTGTGGTTGTGTTAGTGTATAACAGTGTGGTTGTGTTAGTGGTATAACAGTGTAGTTGTGTATAGCAGCGTGGTTGTGTTAGTGTAGTGAGTCTACCTCAACAGTGTAGTTGTGTATAGCAGTGTGGTTTAGTTGGTATAGTAGTTGGTATAGCAGTGTGGTTGTATATAACAGTATGGTTGTGTTAGTGTATAGCAGCGTGGTGGTGTTGGTGCCTCCACTCCAGGTGAGTCTCCATGGGGATGGTGGCTCCACAGCTGGCCCCTCTCATCCAGAGCGTGGATCAGTTTGGCCGACAGCTTGATGTCGTTCCGCAGAACCTGCTTGTGTTGCGTCAGGCCGTTCACATTACGGATCCTGCGAGCCAAGTCCCTGTTCACCCCGGGGGCCAGCTCACAGTCCCTCAGCTGGGGGGAGGAGGGGGGAGACAGGGGTCAGACCAGGCCAGGGGGGAGGAGGGGTGAGGAGGGGGGAGACCACAGTAACTCACTCTGATGTTCTGCAGGTTCCAGCAGACCTCCTTGATGTTCACGCTGCGATCAAACGTCACCCAGCAACGCCTGTAGAACCTGTCACATGCAAACAACCACCTTTAGTTACCAAGCAGGGGCGGAGCCAGGCTGGGGGGGGGGGTGGAGCCAGGCTGGGGGCGGAGCCAGGTTGGGGTGGGGTTAGTCTGCAGTGTACTGACCTGCGTTCTGGGTGGGGGTCTGACAGACAAACACGCAGGAACCCAGGATACCTCCTACACAGCTGGAGACACACACACACACGGGTCAGGTCTCCATGGAGATCAATCTGCCTGTTGTTACTACGGATACGAGGGTGAGCACTCACAGAGACGATCTCAGCCTTGGAGATGGAGGGAGCGATGCTCCTGAGGAACAGGGAGCAGGTCCTGTGGAGAGGCCGGGGTCTGGGAGGCTGGTCCTCCTTCGCCTTCTTGTCCTCCTTCTCCACCTCCCTCCCCTGTTCTCTCCCCTGGTCCCTCCCCTGCTCCCTCCCCTGCTCCCTCCCCTGCTTCTTCTCCTCTTTGCCCTCGTTGCCAAGAGCTGAGAGAAGCAGGAAGATTTGTTGAAATTCATATTAAATCTATGAATACATTATTGATATTGAAAGTACTTCAGCATGTTTAAAACACAAAGTCTGTGATATCTCACTTTCCCCCTCTTCCTCCTCCTCTTCCTCCTTGTCCTCCCCCTCCTCTCTCTCTGCCGGTTTGTCGGACGAGCGAGAGTTGGAGTCAGAGTCGGAGTCAGACTCGCTCTCCGAGGCGCTGCCCTCGTCCTCGCTGTCGCCGCTGTGCTTCCTCGTTCTCTTCTTTCCCTGCTGCTGGCCAATGAGAGAGAGCGTGGGCGATGAGGTCACGAGGCTTGTTAACCCGTGGAGGAATGTGATTGGTTCCCACACTTACCTTCTTGGGTGCGGGTGTCTGGCCCTGGCCATCCTCCCCCTTCTTCTTCTCCTCTCCCCCCGGGGCCTCGTCCCCCGCTGCCGCTCCTCCCCTCTCTGCTCCAGAGGCCTCCCCCTCACCCTGAAACACACACACACACCCTGAAACAGACTGCAGCTGAAACACACACACACCCTAAAACACACTGCAGCTGAAACACACACATACCCTGAAACACACTGCAGCTGAAACACACACACACCCTCATCCTGAAA
The DNA here is from genome assembly GCA_030340665.1 of Neosalanx taihuensis. Taxonomy (NCBI): domain Eukaryota; kingdom Metazoa; phylum Chordata; class Actinopteri; order Osmeriformes; family Salangidae; genus Neosalanx; species Neosalanx taihuensis. The sequence goes on from CM059310.1 coordinate 8,792,612, forward strand.
CACACTGCAGCTGAAACACACACACACCCTGAAACACACTGCAGCTGAAACACATACACACCCTGAAACACACTGCAGCTGAAACACACACACACCCTCATCCTGAAACACACTGCAGCTGAAACACACACACACCCTCATCCTGAAACACACTGCAGCTGAAACACACACACCCTGAAACACACTGCAGCTGAAACACACACACACCCTCATCCTGAAACACACTGCAGCTGAAACACACACACCCTGAAACACACTGCAGCTGAAACACACACACACCCTGAAACACACTGCAGCTGAAACACACACCCTAGTGGAGGCTTTTCTGGGACACACCACACACACACACACACACACACACACCTTCTCCTTGTCCCCCTTCTCCTCTGGGGGTTTGCCGTCTCCAGCCACACCTCGGGGCTCCTCCCTCTTGGGAGGCTCCGGGCCGCGCTCCTCCTCCTCCTCTGAGGGGAGCTCCAGCACCCTCAGGTCATGATCCGTCCCTCCCTCCATCTTGATCACCGCTGGGGGAAAGAGAGAGAGGCGCATCAGCCTGGAGAGACCATCCTGGGGGAAGCAGCCCCACCCCCCCCCCCTGAGAGCTCCCCATACCGGCGTCCAGGACCTTGACGATGGCCGGGGCTCGCTCCATGTCCAGGGAGACGTTGTCGAACCAGCCGTTCTCCATGAGGAACATGTAGACGTTCAGCCGGTTCTGCAGGGCGCTGTGGGTCTCCACCCTCCGCCGCCCAGCCTCGTCTGGGTGGTACTTGGACCTGAACCTGCGGGGGGGAGGGGAGGAGAGGGAGGAGGGGGGCACCCGAGGGAGAGGGGGGGACAGGCCAGGGGTGGAGGAGAAGCGTCTGTTAGAGATGGCAGAGATGTCAGTACAGAACTGGGTCCCCCCCAGGACAGACATGGTTTCATCTGTCAGCTCCACCGCTTGCTAGTAAATCAAACTTCTATGTGACAATCAGATCTAAACAGATCAAGATCCTTCTGTGTGTTTGGGTTAAGTTTGTGTTTGACAGCTCTAATGTGAGGTGAGGTTGTGTTGGTGTGACTGAGCTGTGAGGTGAGGTTGTGTTGGTGTGACTGAGCTGTGAGGTGAGGTTGTGTTGGTGTCACTGAGCTGTGAGGTGAGGTTGTGTTGGTGTGACTGAGCTGTGAGGTGAGGTTGTGTTGGTGTGACTGAGCTGTGAACATGATTGGTCAGAGGAGCCACACATTATCAAACACTCTTAAACTCTTAAAATCAGTTTGAACATTTCAGAACAGCAAGTTTGCCATTGTGTGGACTAAATTTACCTTATCTTCTCCCAGTTTAACAACACTTATATATAGAGAGGGTTTCTCTTCTGTAGAAATGAGCTCCACTTCACCCTCACACTGTGTTTGTTAACGCACAATTCGATCGGTTAGGGAATTCGATTGGATCGAAATGTGTGTACCAAAAAAGAAAAATCAAAAAGAAAAATTGGGAGGGGGGGGAATAAAATCTTTTGAAAAAAAGTCATCAGACACTTAGAAAAGAAAACTTCTCGGCGATCGATGGAGAAAACGGTGGTGAAAGTGCGTCTATCTAACTAAGATCCCTGTAACTTCAGATCTACAGCAGCTGCATTGGGCGCAGTGCATTCCCTGACTGACTAAGCATTCGAGTCCTGGCGACAGAGTCACTTGTTCTCATCTTCCAAAACCTTGTTGTGAAGGGAGGGGGGGTGTGGGAGGAGGGAGGAAGGCTTGGTTAAGGCAGTTACACATCAACAGCATGGACACACTAGCACACCAAGTCTGTAGGACTTAAGACGAGACAGGTGAAAGATTCTGCTGGAAAAGAAAGCAACGAAACAACAGGAAAAACTCCAAATATCTTCTAGCCTAAGTTACAAATCTATGCATTATTGCTGTGCACTACAAAATAAAAAGCCGAGCTGAAAGACTGATAGGCAGTCTTTCCTAAGCAGAGCACTTGAAGGAGGTTAGTCAGGATAACCACAAACTACCACAACACTTCTATACAAGCTGCTAAAACAAAAAAAGGAAGTGGAATTTGATCTATCGTACATTCGGAGCTCTCACAGGCAAGACAAGTGGTGAGCACTCAGCTATACTGCAAGATAAAGAAGTTTTACTAACAACAACAAAAAAAAAGAGGCTAACGTGACTTCCTGTCTAAGAGGAAATGGAATAACAAAGGCTGTGATCATCGTACCACTCTTCATCTTTGTGATTCAGGAAGAAGTCCTGCATCTGCTGGCGTCTGAAGTCCATCTTGTACTCGTTGTATCTCTTCACAGCCTCTCCCTCGTCAACGGAATCGTCCAGAGAGAGCAGGAACTCCTTAAACGTCTTCATCACCGGAGGAGGAGGTCCCAGGTCCAGGTCGTGGATGTTCCCTAGCCTAGACACACACACACACACACTCAGTATAACCAGGTACACACAGGCCTCAAGCTGCATCATGTGGAAGGAGCCTGAACAGACAGGAGGTTGTGCTGGGCAGCTGTGCCTCTCACCTGGCCTGGATAGGGATGCTGTGATGGTGCTGCATGAGGTGCATGTCTGGGGGCCCCCAGGGCTGAGGGGGGGCATAGCTGGGGCCCCCACTGCCCCCGTAGCCCATGTCATAGCCTCCATGGTAAGGCTCCCCTCCATGGTCATCCCTGGTCAGGAGGGGGGACGGGGAGACAGAGACGGTTAGGGAATTGGCTTAAAATGACATTGTGTCCTTGGGCAAGGCACTTCACCTTTACTTGCCTCAGGGGGGAATGTCCCTGTACTTGCTGTAAGTCTCTCTGGATAAGAGTCATCTGCTAAATGACTGTAGGTAAGTGTACAGGTGTGTACAGGTGTGTCCAGGTGTGTCCCATCTCTCACCAGTCTCTCCTCATACGTTTCTGCTGGGGGCTCATGTCGTGGCGAGGGGGGGAGAAGCGTTCCCGTCTGCCCCTCTCGTAGTCCCGGTACTCCACCCGGCTCCGCCTCTCCTGGCCCCGCTCCCACTCCCTGGCCGAGGGACGCCAGTTCATGAAAAACACACAGAAGCACAGTTACATCACCCTAGTCTGTGTACAGCACAAGAGACAACACAGGCTTTTGATGGAGTGAACCAACCCCCCTACCCCTCACCCCCCCCAAAGACTTGACCCCCACTCCTCCTCACCTATCGTTCCACTCATCCCTCCTCCTGTCCTCCCTCTCTCTGGAGCGGTCATAGTCACTCCTCTCTCGGCGGAACTTGTCTCGTCTCCTGCGGTCGTATTCATCATCGCTGTCTCCCATCGTTACTCTGTCGACAGAACCTCGTATCAGCTACAGAGATTCCTTACCATCCGCAGGCATGAACCAAAGAAAGCATGGCTATAGTTCAGGGGTGGCCAACCCTGGTCCTTGAGACCCACAGTCCTGAAGGTTTTAGATGTTTCCCTGCTCCAACACACCTGATTCAAATTATTATAAAGTTTCCACAGAGCTTGGTAACAACCCAATCATAGTCTCAGGTGTGCTGGAGCAGGGAAAACTTTAAAGTAAGTAAGTAAAGTTTATTTATATAGCGCCTTTCACAGACAAGAAGCGATCACAAAGCGCTTTACAATAATAATAAAATACGGACACTGAGTAAAACAATGGCAGTAAAACAATCCCTGACAAAACCTTCAACCCTTCAGGACAGTGGCTCTCGAGGGCCAGGGTTGGCCACCCCTAAACTATAGTTCGAAAATACGTTTATTTAAAGTTATGACCAAATAAAATAAGGAATCAAACAGAAGTGTACATTTTAGAGAGATACAGCTCTAGTCTGAATCAATCATTTCACCGCAATATCCTACAGAGCCGCTAAACTGTAAACACCATCAGCAAAATCTGGTGGTTGACTTGTGGTTTTACACCATGCCTGGTAAATAAGGACCGCTAGCTTGTATTTTCACAGACTTGAAGTTACTTTTGAAAAGAAATCATATTCTAATCGGATCACTAATAATTTAGTAGATGTGATTCAGCTGATAAAAGACATGAGGCTCTAAAGGCCAAGTCAGAAGCCAACAAATAGCTAAGCTAGCAATCAAGTTAGCATAAACATCAAGTCCAACACATCGGTCTTAATACTAACATATGTTCTACATAGATCAAACACAGTTGTATGTTTTTAACATGATCAGTTTGATTACTGACAGAATCCCAGCCTGTTAGAGAAGCTGCTAACATCTAACAACTACTGTTAGCTCATTAGCCATAGCTACACTAGCTAAAGCTACTAGGACTGCTAGCGTCAGTGAAGATCTCTAGTATCAGAGCCATAATTAATACCTAACAAAACATAGTTTCACCAAATTTCGTCTTTCTAGCGTATAAATCGTGTTTAGTTGTGTTAGTTTTGGGTGAATTAGCCTCGATATAAAGACATGTTTTAACGCTACCTAAAGATTTAACCGCCTTCCTCCACTTCCTTCGTCAAGATTACAGTTTGAACCGGAAGCACTTTTTATTCTGGAATTCTTCTTTTTCAAAATAAAAGACGACTTTCTGTTAATTAAGTAAAAAGATGGCGAATTCGCTAGAATAAAAGTCACCAAATGTATAGCTTAAAAAAATAAATAAATCTGGTGTCATATTGAAAACATTATGTAACAGTTTAGTTCGGAGTGTAGATATGTTTTACTCTGAAACGAGCCTGACTCACTTACTTAAAAATACAAGCCACTGCACGTGGATATGTAAACAAGAACTGTACTTTATATGACTGTACTGATGCTTAACTATAATTATACACTGCATAGTGTTTCTAACCTATACTACTAATAGCCTACTGTAAGACGTAAACAAAAAGTGTATTTATTTGGGGTTAAATGTGTTGGTTTCTAACGGTCAAGTTGCACATTACTGCCTCCTGTGGTTTAGAAGCGTAAGTACAGGCGTGTAAAGATGATAAAGTCTGAAAAAAACTGTGGCCTTCACAAGAGGAGATAATAAAGATGCTAAATGTTCTTTTGTTTCGATTACACACACTAACAATGTATCTCCACCACGAGCTGGGCGAGAGAACTCAGTATATTTTGTGGCTCTGAAAAAGTTTGAAAGAACAGGGAAGAAAAGGTCAGACTTGAGTCAAATGTCACTACGTAGGTAGATACTCAGCTAGATATTTAGCTTTGAGTTCTGGAGTAAAAAATATTGATACGGACTTGTTAGAACTCCAAAAATGTGACGTTTTTAAAAAGTATGACAGCAATTCAATTGTTTGGGAGGGCAAAGTATAATATCAATTTTCTTAAAGAAAGGTTACGTCTGGTTTGCATAGTGAAATACTTTTTCGTTCTGTCGTTTCCCAAAACAACGTATTTGTCAATTCAATATTGTCACATATTCAAGGCACGTTCATTCGTTTCTCCACTACAAGTTTGGTTGCAGGAACAGAGGCGGGGCTACAGCGTGACTGTGTTTAGCCAAACCTCTGGACCAATCACAGTGTAGGAGGCGGTCCTTTACCTCATCCTAAACAATCATGTTAGATTGACCCATTAGAAAGCCTGGCGCTTTCTTTAACAGGAGTTTCCACATGTCTTTAGCCTGATGTAAATATGGACAGAGAGGACTATGTCTATGAAGGTAGGTGGTATATGTGACTTGTTGTAAATGTTTTATAAATGTGTTGTAACACTGAGGCTAGCAGTTTATGTTGGAAAGTTCATTGTAACAAAGTAGTTATAGAGGTTTGTTTTTTTTAATCATCTGCAGTTAAAAGCCCAAATGGTCATGTTCCTGAGTATCTGAACAATCTAACTTTAACATCTTAACATAGACAACTAAATAGTCCCAAATAAAATGACATGGTATTTTTAGTCTTCCAGTAGACTTTAGTACAGAAGGCTGTCATATGTTATATCACAGGTCAGTTCAACCAACGGTTGGGAAAACGCATTAAAAAGGAATAATCTGGATTAAAGATTTGCTCTTTGAAGTCGACTACAATCTAATGAGGTTGAAATTCCTGATGAGATTATTCTGCCTCCTCTGAAGTTATCCTGGCATCTGAACACTCACTATAGGTTGTACTGTATATTGATATTTACACTGAATATTGTGTTTTCTTCTCCTTGTTCTGCGTGTGTGTGTGTTTCCTCAGGTTTACCTCCGAAACAGAAGGTGATGGAGAGCCCAGGCAGAGGAGCGCTGTCAGGCTGTGAGTGTTGTAGGAGTCCTGCTGACTGGCTTAGAGCGAGCAAGGAGGTCTTTACATGGTGAGAAGACACACACACACACACACACACACACACACCCGCCAAGACTAAATAAACATCCCTGCTGGATTAAACACACACACACACACACACACACACACACACACACACACACACATACACACACACACACACACACAAGCATTCCATGCCTCTAGAAATATGATCCTGTGGCTACATTGTTTTATTTACTGTAGAGCTTGTTTTGGAAGTTGAAGGTCGCCTCACTGTTGGAAAGCCTTCAAACCCTGTGTCTCAGATCAGTGTAGCTCAGTGTTGCAACATGTGACTGCAAATGAACAAGATATAGATTCAGACGCCGTCCCCCCCTCTCCCGCCGCCCCCCCTCTCCCGCCGTCCCCCCTCTCCTGCCGTCCCCCCCCCCCCCTCTCCTGCCACCCCATCTCTTCGCTGTGAACAAAAGCATCTTCTAAGCGGATGTTCCTGTACCACCTGTTCTCCTTGTTTCCCCCCTGAGGCGTCTGCTGAAGACCATCTCTATGGGTCAGGCTCTGTCGCTGCTCATCTGTGGCACAGCTGTGACCTGCCAGTACCTGGCCGAGGCCGGCGTGGAAACTCCCATGATGCAAAGCTTCCTAAACTACGCTCTGCTTCTCCTCACCTACACTGCTGCCCTCTGCTTCCGGAAGGGTACGCTGCACAATACACACTACACACTGTACACTACACACTACACACTATACACTGTACACTACACACTACACACTACACACTATAAACTGTACACTACACACTACACACTACACACTATACACTATACACTGTACACTACACACTATACACTGTACACTACACACTACACACTACACACTACACACTACACACTATAAACTGTACACTACACACTACACACTACACACTACACACTACAAACTGTACACTACACACTACACACTACACACTACACACTACACACTACACACTATACACTATACACTGTACACTACACACTGTGGACTACTTACTACTGTTTGTGTTGTTAGCTGGTTCTGTTCAGAGGTTAGTTGTGTTTTGAAGTTCTAGCTGAACATCTGTCCCATCATGCTCTGGGGGTCCTGATAGGTGATGGAAACATCTGGAACATTCTGAAAAGCAGATGGTGGAAGTATCTGCTAATGGGTCTGACTGATGTGGAGGCTAACTATGCAGTAGTGAAGGCCTACCAGTTCACTACCCTGACCAGCATACAGGTACCTGTGTGTGTGTGTGTTCACCTGTGTGTGTGAGACAGTGAGATTACTGTGTGTGTCTGTGTTCACAGTGTGATAGTAGGTTTATTTTGTGTGTGTTTGTGTTGTGTGTGTGTTTCAGCTTCTGGATTGTTTTGTGATCCCCGTACTGATGGTGCTCTCCTGGTTCTTCCTGAAGACGCGCTATAGGCCGGTTCACTTTGTGGGCGTGGCTGTGTGTCTGCTGGGGGTGGGGGCCATGGTGGGGGCAGATCTGCTGGCTGGAAGAGATCAGGGATCAAGTAAGATGTTATTAACATTAGCACACACTTTGATCTGCACCTGGAATGTAGGAAGAACATTATCCTACACTGATCTGTGATCAGGTAAGAGGAATTAAATGCATCAGTTAACTGTTAATAATGTGGAATCCTGCCTTCCCCCCTGCCTCCCCCCTCTGTCTCCCCCTCTGTCTCCCCCCTCTGTCTCTCCCTCTGCCTCCCCTCTGCCTCCCCCCTCTGCCTCCCCCAGCCAGTGACGTGTTGCTGGGGGATGGTCTGGTGCTGGTGAGCGCGGCGCTGTACGCCGTCTCTAACGTTTGTCAGGAGCACACGGTGAAGAATCTGAGCCGAGTCGAGTTTCTGGGCATGATGGGCCTGTTCGGTACAGCCATCAGCGGAGTACAGCTGTGAGTCCCACTTCCTGTCCAGGCCACACTTCCTGTCTCTATGTCCTACTGACACTAGACCCTTCAGCTCCACTGAAACCCCCCCCTCTGTTCTGTGTTGCAGACTTGTGCTGGAAACAAACGCTGTAGCAGCAATCAAATGGGATTTCAAAATAGGTGAGTGTTTCCCATTTCTCATCAACATTAGATTGCCTTTTGAAGCTGCTGTCAGAATATCTCCTCAGAGATGATGCAGTGTATTTATCATCACAGCAGCAGTGTGTGTGTGTGTGTGTGTGTGTGTGTGTGTGTGGGGGGGGGGGGGGGGGGGGGGGGGGGGCTGCACTCCTTAACAGCTGCTTTTAAATCCCTCCAGTCAGCCTAATGTGACTGTGCTGTCTGGACACACTCCTCTCCTCAGCTGGGCTGTTTGCTGCCTACGCTCTGTGCATGTACGTCCTGTACAGCTGCATGCCGCTGGTGGTGAAGATGACCAGTGCCACAGCCGTCAACCTGTCCCTGCTCACCGCTGACCTCTTCAGCCTCTTCTGTGGACTCTTCCTCTTCCACTACACCGTGAGTTGTGAGAGTGTAGCTCAGATGAGGTCATAGTTCAGTTCAGGTGCTGAGTGATGACCTCTCCCCCTGCTCCCCCTCCACCTGCTCCTCCTTCTCCCCCTCCACCTGCTCCCCCTCCACCTGCTCCTCCTTCTCCCCCTACTCCTGCTCCCCCTCCTCAGTTCTCCAGCCTGTACATTGTGTCCTTCGTGGTGATCATGGTGGGATTCGTCACCTTCAACGCCGTGCCCACCCACTCCCCCCGCCCTCCTCCCAGCCCTAGTGAGGAGGAGGAGGAGGAGGTGAGCCCTCCAGGTCTGCAGGGGGAGGAACAGGAGGAGGAGAGGGAGGAGAGGGAGGAGAGCTGCTTCAGAAAGCCGGTTGTTTCCTACGTCTCAGAGCGTTGCACCAGGATGTAGCGTCACACTCTCACCTCCACATGAACATGTGACCCTGAGGTACATTACTGTACCATCTGTTTGGACTTCTTTACTTTTATTTTGGAAGTGCACACGGATGCGTGTGACCAATCGGAGCATTGGATGCTTCACGACTCCTGCACAGTAGCCAATCGGTGAGTGGACCTTTCTGTGCAGTGAGAACGCACCTTAACACTGGATAGCTAGTGACCCCTCTGGTTACAGTTCTGACTGGCTGCTGTCGTCCTGTCGGTCCTGCTGAGGTCACAGGACACTCGTGTACGTGTCACTTTTTTGTGTGTACATGCTGTTTACATCACAGCACAACCTTGTTACATCACTGTTTCCAGTCTGGGTCCCAAACTGGTGGTTTGTTAATATGTATTTTTTGTTTTGATTTTGATATTTATTCATGATATGTTTTGTATACAGTCATTTGTATGATTACATGCTGGTCATTGAAGAGATAATCATCATTACCAAGAATAAATTATATGCCTTTTGAAGAAAATGATTTAATTTTATACATGAATACCATGTGCGTTTGTTTATTTAGTAATGGCTGGTTACTGATCACCTATTTATATATTTTTGGGCCGTTAAAAAAACTGTTATTTTTTCAAAAACTTTTCTTAATAAAGTTTAAATTGTATTGTTTACATTTTTGGTGGAGTATACGAGTTAATCAAAATCCAAACTAAAATATTTTCCCATTTTTGAATCATATAATGAAAACAGGATGCAGTGTCAGGCATCATTAATGAACATAGCCCAAACAACATGTCATACAAAAAGGTATGAAACGCTTTGCTCTCTAAATAAATGAAAATATTACAGTTGGTCACATTAACTTCCATATATGTTCTACGTTTGCTCTATCCTGCCACATTAAATTCCGTGTTTGTGTAACTTAAAAAACGAATTCTGATTCAGATTTTGTTAACTTGCCGCGTTGCCTGCCGCTGTCCTTTGCCGCGCGGCAGCTGTTCTGCGGCAGCGTTGCCGCTGTAGCGGCGCGGCAGCCTCGTGACGCTTCCATCATGGAGGAAGAGCAGGTACCAGACATCTACTGAAGAGGACACGACCTGCGGCATATATATAAATGTCTACAAGCCTCGCTTAATATATTATTTCGAGTGAGTCCAATATTTTTTTCTGAGTGTGATATCTTTTATAGGTAATTTGGACGTGCGTTTGATGTTTAAGAGCTGTGATTCTGCGTGCTGTCCGGGGGCGCGAGCGGATCATTCATTAAGCTGTTAGGCTCGAGACGTGTTGCCTGCTGCATCAACCATGTCAGACTGGATTCTGTTACATTAAACAGACCATTCACAGGAATATGTCTGGCTTTGAAAGACACATTTGTTAACCCTTCAGCACCTTGGACAGCACCATGAAACCTCACTAATAAGATGATTGAAGCTTCTGTTTATTAAATGCCTTGATTAATGATGTCAAAATAAACTGTGTTTTACTATTGCATGTTCTCCAGGGTCGTCAGTGATTCTGAAGAAGAAAGGGAAGAAAATCGTGCAAGATGAAGCATTTTTTGAGGTAGGCAAATCACTGCATTTTGTTAGCAGATCTGGTATAAAAAAACGCATGACGTTACCATGCAACAGCAGAACATGCATAACACATGTTAAGGATTTTAAAATAGTATCTAGTGTAGCGTTGACTCCATTGAGTTTTCTATTGACGTTTATAAAGCGATGTTCTCAAGTGAATCTCAAGCACACACCATGTATGTGTCTCGTCCAATTGTACAGAAAAATAATATATTCTACGCGGTAAAGGGTGTGTGTGGGTCGTTACAGCAGCTTGACAGACCAGCCGTTCTCTTATTTACGGTGCGGTTATACAGCTTAGAAACCAGGCTGGTTTGTTGACACCTTTGACATCCTGTCGCTTTGTAGGGAATCGATCTCAGGACAGTAGCTGACGGAGCTGGCGAACGCATGCGCACACCTGACCTGTGTGCTGCTTAGCATGTTGGTCCTGTCTTGAGGGGGGGTGGGTTGGGGGGGGGGGGGCTTTCATCATCATGACTGACACACAACACCTTTCCCTCTCTATATCACACTCCTCCCTCTCACACTCCTACTGTTTCTTCTCTGACTCCCCCCTCCCCTCTCTCCCCCTCCCCCCCCCCCCCCTCTCTCTCTTTCCCCCCCTCCTCCCCCTCCTCCCCCTCCCCAGGGTAGTGTCACAGTTTTTGGTGTTCCTGTACTGTAAGTGCTTGTGGCGCGGTCTGAAGTTCGTGGTCAGGAAGTTGACCGGGCGCTGCGAGCTGCAGAGGATCTGTTACAACAACAAACCTGGCGCCCGCAGGACCCTTAAGATCGGTACGCCTCCTTCCTGCCTGACTGAAAATACACCATTAAAAAAATCAGAACATCTGCTAAAATGACTAAATGTAAATGGCAGTGTCAGATGTTTTAAGGGAGTTGTCGTTTTTCTCCCTGCAGAATCGTCTCTGCGACACTCCAAACATGAGGTAAGTCTGCCCCAGAATCAGCTGAGGATGAACTGGTAACAGGAATACATCCAGAATCCATGTGGTCTGTAATCCACCTCCTCCTCCTCTCTCTCACCCCAGCTGCTGCAGGCTGCTCTCAGTGTCCACCCAGACGCTGTGGAGAAGACCATCGATGACATCATGACCCTGAAGAGGATCAATCCTGACACCAACCCACAGTAAGACTTCACACCTCTCCCCCCCCCTCCTCCTACCTTCTCACCTCTCACCCCTCTTCTCAGACTTTCTCCCCTCATCTCTTTCCTCCCCCCTCACATATCACCTCCCCCCTGTCTCCTCTCACCTCTCAGCTAACCAAGACACACAGTATCTGTACCTCCAGCCTTTCCTCCAGGGTGACCCCCCCCTGCGTGCCTCTGTCTCTCCCCAGGCTAGGCATCTCTCTCCAGGCCAGCCTGTTCCAGGTGGTGGGGTATCGGGGCCTGGTGGCTGAGGTAGAGAAACTTCGCAGGGAGCCGTACGACTGTGAGAACACCGACCACGAGAAGATGCTGATGAAGGTACGCTAGTGTCTCCCAGGGATGTAACCTGTAGGTAAAAGTCACAGACCACATTTTAGGGGTCTTTTGCTTGTCTCTGTTGCATCATCAAATGCAACATGCATCAAATGCAACATGCATAAAATGCAACATGCGTTTCTTCACTGCAGCTCTGGGGAGAACTGCGCCCTGACTCCCCTCTCACCGGACGCGTCTCCAAGCAGTGGTGCGAGATCGGTTTCCAGGGCAACGATCCTAAGACTGACTTCAGAGGCATGGGTTTACTGGGCCTACATAACCTTTTGTAAGTGTGTGTGTGTGTGTGTTTGCTAGTGCGTGTGTTTCTCACAGCAAAAGAAAAACGATCTCTCTGATATGTGACTTGATCGATCATTTCCCAGACATGGATTAAGCCTAAGAATGTTTTTCTTAGTTTAGGACGAACATAAATACACGTCTTGGAAACGATCTGCTTGTGTTTAAGGTCGACTGCATCATGTTTCCTTCCTGTAGGTATTTTGCTGAACATGACAAGGCCACCGCTCTCCAGATGTTGCATGACTCTCTCCAGCCCAAACACAGGTAGAACACACACACACTCACACACTCACACACACACACACACACACACACACACACACACACACACACTCACACGCTCACGCACACACCTTCACTCTCGAACCACACTGCTTCCCTCTAGCTCCCCCTGCCCTCCCATTCGTCCACACTGCTAACCTTTCATTTTCACTGCATTGCTGCACTTTTCTAATGATTTCTCTGGTCACTCACAACCTTGGTTCAGTCTAACACTGTTAGGTCGAGGCCTTCTGTTCTCTGAGGCCTCCTTTTATATCACATCAGCTCAATCTGCATCTCATTCAGCATGTTCAGCCGTCTCAATGCCGATGTTGGTGTCTCTCCACCCCTCCCTCTCTCTCTCTCTCTCTCTCTCCACCCCTCCCTCTCTCTCTCTCTCTCTCCACCCCTCCCTCTCTCTCTCTCTCTCTCCACCCCTCCCTCTCTCCACCCCTCCCTCTCTCTCTCTCTCCACCCCTCCCTCTCCCTCTCTCTCTCTCAACTAGGAGTGAACGCACAGAGGCCAGGTACCATTTCACTTTCATTTCAGAGCCACAAACGTTTGCTTGCCCACCATCTTGGTTTCATGTGCTTATTTGCTGCTACTCTTTGCTTCCCAACACTGAACTGAACACCAGCAGTAGCCAGTACAACTGTAGGACAGTTATACTAATACTCATCTTAATTTAGGTCTCTATGCTAGTTTAGTCTCTGTCCTTACTATGTCTCTGTCCTCCTCAGTAAAATGTCCAAAGCAGAGTGGGAGAAGAAGAACTTGGACAAGGCTATCGGGTGAGTCTCTGATCCCTTACTGTCCATGAAGATGTTACGTTCTGCTGGATGCAAGTGGCTGAATCTGATATAATCCAGCCTTGACCCTAAACTACACGTTTCTCTATCTCTCTCTCTCCCTCTCTCACTTCACTTAACTGTCCAAATAAGCATGAAAAATGCCTGCCAGAAAATAAACATCTTCGCTCCCTTCCAGGTACTCGTTTGCCATTGTGGGCATTAACATCACAGACCTGGCCTACAGCATGCTGGTCAGCGGAGCCTTGAAGACTCACCTGTACAACGTAGCTCCAGAGATGCCCAGCCTACATCACTTCCAGCAAACCTTCTGTGAGTACGATCTGCAAGGCCACCATCACACTGGTAATAAAGTTGAGAGCAACTCATAAATGTTAAGGCTATGGTTCACCAGGAGAACCAAATATTAACATGTTCCTAGATAGCTGACAACCAGGTATTAGCATGGTTCTATCTAGCAGGAAACCAGGTATTAGCATGGTTCTATCTAGCAGGAAACCAGGTATTAGCATGGTTCTATCTAGCAGGAAACCAGGTATTAGCATGGTTCTATCTAGCAGGAAACCAGGTATTAGCATGGTTCTATCTAGCAGGAAACCAGGTATTAGCATGGTTCTATCTAGCAGGAAACCAGGTACTAGCGTGGTTCTAGCTAGCTGAACCCATATTTGCCCCCCTAGGTTACCTTATGCAGGAGTTCCATCGGTTCTGGATCGAGGAAGACCCCTGTGACATCATGGAGTTCAACCGTGTACGTTCCAAGTTCCACAGGAAGGTTCTGCGGCAGCTGAGGAACCCGGACATGACACTGTGTCCTCATTTCTCCGCCTCTGATCTCCACCTGGTCAATATGTAGACACGCCCCCTCCATCACCTCCACCTGTAGACACGCCCCCTCCTTTTCACCTCCACCTGTAGACACGCCCCCTCCTTCACCTCCACCTGTAGACACGCCCCCTCCTTCACCTCCACCTGTAGACACGCCCCCTCCTTCACCTCCACCTGTAGACACGCCCCCTCCTTCACCTCCACCTGTAGACACGCCCCTCCTTCACCTCCACCTGTAGACACGCCCCTCCTTCACCGCACACACATATACGCACATACACACACAGACACACATGCACACACACACAAACCTTGTTTCATGGTGACGTTAGACCACCAGCATAGCCTCCGACCTCAGGACTGTAGATGTGGAGAATACATCACAGTCTTGTCAAGTCATTCTGTCGCTTTAACAGTCAACAACTTGATTGTACAAAAACCCATAGTTGCCGCAGATGTATTCTTTCAATGGGTTGTGATAAATATTTCACGCATTCTTAATTAGACCATCGTCAGTGCAGCGTAATGTGATATAACTTCTGAATGTTGAAAGGGAGTTAAGGAAAGGTAAGGTAGTA
>CM059310.1:8812500-8872500 GCA_030340665.1 Neosalanx taihuensis
TTCCCAATCCCTGAAGTAGCACCTGTTACAACTGGAGGAAAGAGATAATGTGAGTGATGTTTCACACTGGTGTAACTATCAGCACCTGTTCCTTGACAGAAATAATGCCGGTGTTGTTTAATAGCATAGAGAACATTCCTCCTCCCTGCTGCCAGAGAGCAGAGTGTGTACATGGTTTTGATCGCTGTGTACTTTGGTTGGAAGTGTTTATGTTGGCAGTAACTTTGGAGTCACTGTGTAGAGTTAATGGCTACGAATAAACTAGAAGGTAGGATACGTTCCCGCCTGAGATGTTGGTGGAACCCTGCCCACAAGATCCTGTTCTGCCAGCATGATGTCATAGAATCTGGGTGGAACAACTTCCATCCTCTACATTTTTCACATTTTGTTTATACAAATATTCCATTCAGTTGTAGGCCTGAGGAGTTAAATAACAGACTATACAAATATACAAATATCAGTTATTCATCTTAAGTGAAACATGTAAACATTTAGTTCCTCATCCTCCAAAAATTGCCAAAAATAAGATTATTGCTATTGAATTTGTCAACACTGGGCTAAACCTTAACTATTTTAAATGACTTAACATTATACAATGCATTTAGGAATGCACACACCTAATGCAATTCATTATACACATTTTGAATGCACGTTCTCACACACACACAAACACACACACATATACACCAATAATGTAAATATAATATGTATCATCTAAAAATATAACAAGTTAACCACGCTTACCTGCCCATTGTCCATAAGTTCTCAGATTAACATGCCAGATCTCTGAAAGCACGTATGTTCTGAATAAACACCAACATCTCCACGACCAAGTCACAAAGAGATACAAAACACACAATCCTCCTATGACAGCCAGTCCGGACAGAAGTAAAGACTCCAAAACATGAGGCATTATCTGTCCCTTTATCAAAAATGGGTCATTCATCTTCTCTCTCCCAGTCTTATATACAAGAAAACGAAACCATAACATCACTCTGAAGTGATTCAGCCCTTCAAGTAATGAACATACCGCCCAGTAAAGGTATTTAGTGTGTCATATTGGTCAATGTCACTGCCCCTCCTCTTTCCTCTGTCCAGTTCATTGAAATGTCAGCAAAACTGTGTGTGTCACTGAATTCTTTTAATGTAATCAAACCTGCAGGACATTAGTTCAGTTCTCGTTCTTCTGTAATCTAATCAGTCTCAGTTCTAAGTTAATCAATCTGTGCGTCTTCTAAATAAACTACAGAGACTTTGTGTTTGCATTTTATCACTAAGTTGTCCTCGATCTGCTGATAACGTTGTACACTTTAGACTTTAACATCAGAAAACCACATCCAGGACATATGCCTGCGTGGATGTGGAGATAAATGTCTTAAAGTGTTTGTAAATACTGAACAGAAACAGCTTTGTTGTCTTTGTACAAACTCTGGGTTCCAGAACAAAGTTATCAGATTAATGATTAATGATCATTTATGATTAATGAGACAGTAAATGATCCCTGGGACGCTTTTCTTCGGATTGGTTGTTGCTTCTTTGCGTCACTAGAAGGAGCCAGAAACTCTCCTCCAGAAAACTACATTAAAAGTAAAAGTAGGAATCGAACCAGGGATCACCTCAGGTGTTGTGACACATAAATAAGAGCACAGAGAATCTGATATTGGATCAAGAGAAGTGGAATTTCTGAATCTATCATAAAAAAGGTTAACAGCTAGATATATTACGAGATAAGACTGTAGGTACAGATTTTTTTATATACCATGGATCAGCAACTGCTGTAAATTAAGGAACAGTATTCTGCTCTATGTTCAACTGATTCATGACGCAGTATGTTTCCTGACCTGTGTTTCTTGGTGTGTTAAGCTCCAGCAGAGATGACCCAATTCTGACGCAGGTGAGAGAACTTAGACAAACGCACACACAATGAATAAAATCTAACAGAAAATGTGCTGTATTGATTTATTTACATGGACTTTAACTCCCCATCCACCACAACCACCACTGACCTCCCCCCCCGCTGTAAGAACACAGCAGCAGGGAAGGTGAGAGGGCAGCTGGTGGTTTGACGTGGATGTTCCCTCTTTAAGAAGCGTGTGTACCAGTTCTGCTGGGCATGCCAGAGAGAATGTACAGGCCAAAGGGGGTCAGGAGTATGTCCGTGCTTCTAGAATTCATGTAACTTGTTACTAAACCACTTGGGCCCAGACCCAGACCCATGTCTATACTTAGTAGGATCTGTACTGTAAATATCCTCCGATCTGACCAGGACTATTTATACCCTCCAGGATTACCTGCTTGAAGTATCTGTGTTTAATCAGGGCTAATACCATTTATTTACTGCAACTCCGCCTATATTACTACTACTATTGAAACACTCTGCTTTATTTTTTTGGTGGATCATGAATTCTATAATAAAATAGATCTTTGAGAACACGTCATTGGTCTACTAATACTTAAAGAGGAGATCTTTTGTGTTTAAGGTGTGTGTGTGTGCTCCCACAGTAAGCTTCTGGTGTAAAGAGGTCATAGGCCTTCATAATCAGGGGTTTTCCATTGAGCTCCTGGGTTGTTTAACAAGCACTCTATTTACAGAGCAGACCTCAATACTGCTCTTTGAGTCTGCAAATAAAATGTCCCACTCTAAACCAGTGACAGTGTCTCCTAATTGTATTGACCGACCTGCATCACTTAGTGTACAGCTGTCTGCTGGTCTCTTTCAACAAAGCCTACTGTACGTTGTTGTAATACAGGGGTGTCAAATCCTGGTCCTCGAGGGCTACTGTCCTGACATTTTTAGATGTTTCCCTGCTTCAGCACACCTGAATCTCACGATTGGCTCGTTATCAAGCTCTGTGGAAGTATGCTAATGACCATTCATGAGAATCAGGTGAGGACAGTGGCCCTTAAGGACCAGGATTGGACAACCCTGTAATATATCAAGGGCTATTATTGATCCCGAGTGAAACTCCTTTGTATCAACGGCACACAGTCTCGCAAAGCACACAAGGGTAAGGGTGTGAGGTAAAAGATTAGAAAGTGTACACAGGGGTAGGGGGTGGGCTCAATAACAATAAGTAAAAAAATTATGCTCCCTGGGAGGATTCACCTCACCCACCATTTTTTTTACTTATTGTTATTGAGCCCACCCCCTACCCCTGTGTACACTTTCTAATCTTTTACCTCACACCCTTACCCTTGTGTGCTTTGCGAGACTGTGTGCCGTTGATACAAAGGAGTTTCCCTCGGGATCAATAAAGTAATCTGAATCTGAATCTGAATCTATTTGAACGTATAATTGACACTGCAGTACGCCTGTTTTTGTAGGTTTTCACGGTCCACAATCTTTCCTGGCTGACAAATGATCCTAAACATGACTTATATATTTCAGCTCACCTGGGATTTCAGTGTCTCCTCCTCAGGGTTCAGAGGTCGGGTCCAAATTAAGATCTTCCCCCGGGTCATCTGATGTTTGCTGGGGTGAGGAGGGTTGGGGAAGTCGGTGGTATCCCAATAAGCCTTTTATGTTCTCCTCCCACGGGTCTGTGGCTGTTAAATTTATTTAATTTGGCACAGCGATTAGCGGTGAACATACCAAGAACAGGCAGCAGTGTCACACTCTTACTGTATGACCTACATTTACATTTATTCAAAACCGCTTCAAAAAGCTTTTATCCAAAACCTGCACATTTGACGGACGATTTAAGGTTTTAATACAGAGGGCGCATTATTATTTTTACATTTTTTTCTAGATCTTAACATTTTTACATACATTTTCGATTGCATTTTAAGACTGAACTTGCCCTGAAATGAAGGTAAACATGGTGTCAAATAGTCAAGGATGGGGTTCCTGTCCTAAAAGATCATTAAGAAAAGGTGAAGCACCTCTCACCCCCTAGCATTAGCCACCTAGCCACAGTAAGATAGTCAATTTAGCTACCTAGCTAAAAAGTTTGCAAACGTTGACTTTTATCATTTTAGGTTCATTTAAAAGAGAAAGCGCAACGAGGCAGTATGATCGCCCCAGTGTAACAACCCTCCATATTCGTCTGCAGTCATGACAGTAATGGGCTAACAGACTGCACCGGGTGGTAATTAGGTCACACCAAGGAGCCAGGAGGGGCTTGCTCTCTACACTTATAGCTGCCCACAGGACTCCCTGTTCAGCTTAGAGGACAGGGTGAAGGCTGAGGGGCAGACTAGAGGTTAGCGGCTGGGGGGGGGGGGGGGGGGGGGGAGGCTGGGTGGAGGTAGGTAGGACGGACTAGAGGCTGTAGGCCAGGGTGGAGGCTGAGGGTAGGCTGGAGGCAGGGGGCCAGGCTAGAGGCAGTGAGCCAGGGTGGAGGCTGAGGACAGGTTGGAGGTTGCAGCCTCTGAGGCTCAGTGACTTGACGTTGCAGCCTCTGAGGGTCAGTGACTTGAGGTTGCAGCCTCTGAGGCTCAGTGACTTGAGGTTGCAGCCTCTGAGGCTCAGTGACCTCTCCTCAAGTGATCTTGGTCGGCGTTATCAGTCCTGTTTCACATGCGGCTAAGAAGCTTGTAGGCAGCTGCTCAGTTTAGCTGGACTCCATAAGACTAATCTGATTACTTCAACTGGGCGGCTATCAATCACCTGGTAGCACACAGAGACACACACTCAAACACACACTCAAACACACACTCAAACACACACTCAGACACACACTCAGACACACACTCAAACACACACTCGCTAGGCAGACACGCACAAGGGAAATCTAAAACCTGCAACAAGAGTGTGTGGTAGTTTTATGATCGAGCGCAATGCTCTTAGTACAGGAGAGCATCGCTTTCTCAGACGTATTTCCCTTTGTGTACTTTAGCGTGTTAATGTGTGTTCTGTCTCCTGGAGGTCATGTCCTGTGGACCACATCTCCACCTGCTGTTGTCTTCACAGCCTGATCAGTGTCTCCAGCTGCAACATCTCCTGCTTCTCTCTCCATGGCTGCGTCGTTACAAAGCACCCTGGGTCAAAAAGCTGAGAAAGCCACCACTTGAGAAGGACATCACTTCTGAGCTTATTCTCAAACCCGCTGATCGTTTTGAACCTCCAACCTTCTCACGGGGGGATGATATTATTTACTAAGAAAATCCACACTTACCATCTGGGAGGGAGGAGGAGGGGGAGGGAGATATGGGGGAGGGGGAGGGAGGATAGAGGGAGGGAGAAAGGGTGGTGGAGTGGGTAAGGTAGAGTGGGAGAGCTGGAGGGAGGAGGAAGAGAGGTGAGGTGATGGAGAAGGAGAGCCAGGCATCAGGGACTCAATAACACCAGACCTGGATCTCTTATATAGTGAGATCAGCATGCGTGACACAGCCCTCTCTGCTTCTGCTTGCCGACTCATCGAAGCCTCTGATGGGACAGTGACGCAGAGACAACCGACATTACAATTATATTACATTTATGACTTAAAAGCAAGCCTGATGACTAGCCCAACTCCCTAACCGCTCAATCACCCAACATCAAGCTGTCTACACACCTGTAGCTGTCAAGCTGGACCACTCCCAAGTCTGTGTATTTACCTGATTCATGGGTTCATGTCACTCCAAATCACTGTTTAGTCTAGTTTTCTATGCTTCTTATCCCTCTTGGGTTTACATGAAACCATGGAAACACTTTCAATCTCCTCCTCCTCCTCTGTCCCTCCCCCAGCAGCTTTCTCTCAGGACAGCTCCTCAGTCTGTTAACGTGGATTAAAAGATAAAGAGGGTTGAGAAATCAAAAGCCCAGCCCCTCCCTCTACTTCACCTGTTCTCTCTCTCTCTCTCTCTCTCTCTTGCTCTCTCTTGCTCTCTCTCTCCTTCTCGCTCCTTCTATCTCTCTATCTTCCTTTTCCCACTGAGTCCTACCCTTCCCGGTCAGGCTAGCTGTTCTCACCATCTCCTCACTAAGACCCTCTGCTCCATGGTTTGGGGGAGGTCCCAGTCCACATTTGGGGCATCGACCGACCGGACTGCACAACAGGAAACCAGGGATACTTTGGTGACTTTTTTATCCTTCAACGAGGAGTTCAGAAACCTGTGGACATACCATAATAACCTCACCCCCTTTGGAATACCTATGCATGGTTCTTTGTTTCCATGTGAACGCCTGCAGATAGTCACTCGATTCCTAAACTGGATCTTACCATTTGAGTGCAGAGCACATCGACATGGTATTCACATAGTCTGACATACTCCAGGTAAGCATCTCTTCCAAATAATCCCCATATACACCTGATAATCTGATTATTTAACAGAACAAAAGTGTGAGACAGATAAGGGAGGACTGTAATGGCTATGGATGCTAAATTAACACATTTGTCCCCCCAAAAAAGCATTCTGAAGGACAGTCAGGGTCAAGGTCAGACGCCAAAGGCAGAAGGGGAATAAATGACATCAGAAGCCGAACCAGAGGAAGGAATGAGAGGAAAGTCAAAGAGTTACTTCACAAAATGGATGATGTTCAGTTGCGCAGATGATGTGTGTTAAGGTCACTGCTACGTCAGACCAGTTATGGCTCAGTGTGTGCTTCTTAACCTGCGGGTATTAGCTGTCTGTAAGCCAGGGACATTATTAGCCAGCGAGGATGGTGGTGTTCCTGTAGATAAGGTCTCTCCTGGAGGAGAAGCAGTGTTGGCCTGACGGATATACAAACTAAACGTCTAAACAGGACCACAGCAATTTGTTTGCCCACGCCACCCCTCCCCCCCAAACATTAGTAAACCAAAAAATGATGTTCACTGAGGAGGCCCCTATATTGTGTTTTTTTCCGGAACAAGAAGAAAGCTTCAAAGATGCTACTCACTCACTAGATAACTTTTGGATTTCTTCTTGTTTATCAGGTCTACAAAATAAAAGCGTCATTCTGCTTTTGTCGAAACAGCTCATTGGATCGAGCACTGAACATCACTTTCTCAGTTTCAGGGTTCAGAATCTGGACCATGGCCACTAGAGGGCGCCTGTCTTAATCCAGATGTATTCTTGCTTTGATTCTGAGAGGAAATGAAACACTTGATAAGGGTGATGAAGGTTGGGATGACTCAAAGGTGAATCTTAGAAGGTGGCTTGTTTGGGGAAAGTGATAAAAACATCAAAGCAGATTTATCTCCAGTTGGCCTTACACATACCTTGGCTTACGTCCCCCACACGCCCAAGCCGCTAATCAGCTTGAGACACGCATATCCCTGCTGCCTGGTCCAGATCTAGGACCTGAACCAGGGTAGTCCAGGGACAAGCCCAGTTAAGTCCAGGTCCTGAACCAGGCTAGTCCAGGGACAGGACCAGTTAAATCCATGACCTGAACCAGGCTAGTCCAGGGACAGGACCAGTTAAATCCAGGACCTGAACCAGGCTAGTCCAGGGGCAAGCCCAGTTAAGTCCACGACCTGAACCAGGCTAGTCCAGGGACAGGACCAGTTAAATCCATGACTTGAACCAGGCTAGTCCAGGGACAGGACCAGTTAAATCCATGACTTGAACCAGGCTAGTCCAGGGACAGGACCAGTTAAATCCAGGACCTGAACCAGGCTAGTCCAGGGGCAAGCCCAGTTAAGTCCACGACCTGAACCAGGCTAGTCCAGGGACAGGACCAGTTTAATCCAGGACCTGAAGCAGGCTAGTCCAGGGGCAGGACCAGTTTAATCCAGGACCTGAACCAGGCTAGTCCAGGGGCAAGCCCAGTTAAATCCAGGTCCTGAAACAGGGTAGTCCAGGGACAGGACCAGTTAAGTCCAGGTCCTGAAACAGTTTAGTCCAGGTCCTGAACCAGGCTAGTCCAGGGGCAGGACCAGTTTAGTCCAGGTCCTAGACCCACAGGTCCCCTGGACTGGTGAGCCAACCTCAAATTGCTCTGAGTGGAGAGTCCGCACCAGGGGACTGGATCTTGAACACGAAATGGAATTGTGTACTTCCAGGTCATCACAGCCTCGTGGTGAGCTGTGTTGTGAACTTGGCAGGGGTTTCAGAGGAGCTGTCAACCATTGGTCAAAACACTCGTTCGAGAGACAGTTCCTTAATCTGGTGTTTTGATTGGTCCAGTTCTAGGTCTTTGGTAGTAACAATCAGTTATATTGTCATCAGTGATTCAAGATAACAAACCCTCTCTGTTTCTCTCTCCTCTCATCCCCTGGTACTGGCTGTTCCATGGACACAGTGATGGCTGGTAGTTTTGTGGTTCTTTTGCCCGCGCTGCGATAGCCACCTTCCCCCCCTCACCCTCTCTCCCTCCACACTCCTCACCCTCCCCCTCCCCTCCTTCCAGAGAACATCTGAGGTAAAATGGCAACTCACAAAGACGCCAGTTTCCTGCGCCAGCTGTCTCACCATCCTCGATGGCAGCCGCAACCTGAGAACAGGAAGAGGAGGAGTGTCAGCAGGAAGTCACCGCCCGTGGATGACAGCTCTGCGCCTGTTACTGCCACACTATCATCCCCGGTGTTCAGGTCGAAAAAATTGTGGGGCAACTGGCTGTTGTTGCCCATAGTTATGGCCACATACCTGCCCTGCGAGGCCTGGGCAACCACTTTCAAAGTGGCCATAGTTGGACCCTGGACATGTGACCCTATATACTCCAAAGCCCTGCCTGATCTCGCCGCTCGCTTGGCCACCAGTCGCGTCAACAAAGACCCGTATATCAAGAAAGGCTACTGGTACGACTACACGCTCATCAACGAGGACTGTAAGTCTCCTCGTGGTCTGGCCCGCTTCGCCGAGCTGGAGGGTTACGGCGCGGCGTTCCTGGGCCCGGCCAACCCGGCCTACTGCTCCCACGCGGCTCTCTTCGCCAAGAACTGGAACAAAGGTCTCCTCTCCTGGGGCTGTCTGAAAGCAGACATGGAGGAAGGGGCTTATCCCACCTTCCTGCGTCCTCTGCCGCTGTCGTCTCGCGTGCTCTTCTCCGTGCTGCGCTGGTTCCGCTGGGCTCACGTCGCCATCGTGTCGGAGGAGAGCGACCTGTGGGAGGCGACGGGGATCGAGCTTGCCTCCTCGCTGCGAGCTCTCGGCCTGCCAGTCAGCACCGTGGTAACCATGGGGATGGACAAGGAGGGGCCTTCGAGGGCGCTGGCCAAAATACGGAACGCGGACCGCGTCAGAGGTGCGTGTGTGTCGACCACCCAACTGAATTTGCTGTCGTTTCATTGGTTCTCGTTTGATTGAGCATTCTACAAGTATATAACATGCGCTGTCTTGCCTCCCTCCTTCCCCCCCCCCCCCCCCCCCCCCCCCCCCGTCCAGTGGTCATCATGTGCATGCACTCGGTTCTGATTGGTGGAGATGCTCAGCATCAGCTGCTAACCACCGCCCTGGACACGCGCATGATCGACCGCGGCTACGTGTTCATCCCGTACGACACGCTCCTCTACGCGCTGCCCTACCGCCACACGGTCTACCCCGCCCTGGCCAACGACACCAAGCTGCGGAAGGCCTACGATGGCGTCCTCACCATCACCATGGACCAGGGAGAGCGGGACTTCCACCAGGCCTTCAAAGACGCACAGGACACCTATGAGATCCGCACCAGTACTCCCCCAGAGCAGGTGAGGCCCCCCCCCCCCCCCCTCCACGAAGGTAACACTCAGCCCATCACACAGGTACCTTATCCAGCTGGTGTGCAGGGCAGGTCATCCTAGATGGAGGAGGTGTAATATTACAGCAGGCAAACTGCAGAAAACAGTGACTGACCACAGGCTCATCCTCAACTCATTATCCTCTATCCTCTCCTCTGTACCCTACCCCACTCGCCCCCCCACCCCGCCCCTCCCCCCTGCCCCACCCCGCCCTGCCCCGCCCCACCCTGCCCCGCCCCCACAGGTGTCTCCATTCTTTGGCACCATCTACAACATGATCTACTTCCTGGCCATGTCAGTAGAGCAGGCTCGCCTCTCCAGCGGTCGCTGGGTGACCGGGGACATCCTGGGTAAGACTGAGGGGGGTTTCGACTTCGAGGGCTTCAACCAGCCTCTGACCTCCGGCAGCAAAGGAGAGGGGATGCAGGGACGTTATGTGGTGCTGGACACCAACGGCCTCAACCCCGGCCTCTACAGCACCCACGTCCTGGAGGCCGCGCACACCTACGGCAAATATGGAAGCCTGAAGTACAGAGGCATGTCCATCCACTTTGCAGGCAGCACACCGTACACCGACTCCAGCTGTTGGTTCAGCCCGTACTTCGCCTGCAGCGGAGGTGAGTGATCCAGCTGTTTGGTGAAGCAGTGGGTGCTTGTATCATCTGCCGGTCCATCAAGATCTGTAATATTAACAGTAGCAATCCCCCCTCCCCCAAACCCTTCCTCCTCCCCCTTCACTGACAGGAATGGACGGAGCTACTTTCTTCTTCCTCTTCATGCTGTTCATCATGATGGTTTGTGGAGGAGCGGCTGCCTTCTTTCATTACAGGTGGGCTGATGGGTTTGAACCACTTAAAACACTAGTTCTAGTTTATTCCCCTGATCTAAAACCTCTGGTCTGAACCCCTGGATCTCTATACCTGTCCCTGTAAAGCATGAAGTCCATAGCTCCACGTCCTCCATGTGTTCCTCCACAGGGGGAGCAGCCGAGTGGGCTTCAGTTTTGGCGGTGGTGGGGGAGACACAGGGTCAGGACACCTGAAGCTCATCCTAACACTCGACGATCTGATCTTCATCAACACCAGCATCAGCAGACGGGTGAGTCCAGACCAGCTTTCCTTCCTCTCTGTCCTCTGATGCTGTCTTCATGATCTTTGTCCACACTGTGAGCTTTTAGCTCCAGGAGATTATCGGCTCTAAGACCACCCTGCTCTCCCCCCTCCCCCCTGCCCTCCCCCCCCTGCCCTCCCTCCCTGAGCAGAAGCTGAATGAGGACAGCGTCATGCAGAGCCAGTTGGACATGAAGAACACTCGTTACTCCGTGTCTGGTCGGAGTTATTTCGCCTCCACACCAGATACCTCCAACGTGGCTGTCTTTGAGGTGGGTCCAACTTGACATCAACATTGAGCTGGTCGATGACATCACAGAGTCATCACAGTTCAGGAGCCATCACATCACATGTCTCCAGGTCCCCAAATGCCTGATGGGAGAGAGAAAAAATAGTAAAAAGCTTCTGTTTGAAGGTGTTTGTGTGTTTGGTGTTGCTAAGCCTTGGGGGTGTGTCCAGTGGCCTGAGCAGATAACCCATGTCAGGATCTCCATGTTTCCAGGGTGACTGGGTCTGGCTCAAGAGATGCCCTAACGGAAACGCTGTGTCGTCCATCAACAATAAGACTCAGACGTGCTTCGCCAAGGTGGGTGAACTCATCCAGTCCTGAAGAGACCTGACTGAATGGAGGAGGATTCGATTCGATTCATCTCAGAGAATCGACTCCTGTCCTCACTCGTGTCTTTTCTGTTCTCCTATCTCTCTCCTCCTCCTTCTTCTCCTCCTCCTCTCTTCTCCCCTCCTCTCTCTTCTCCTCCTCTAGCTCAGGGAGATGCATCATGAGAACCTGAACCTGTTCCTGGGTCTGTTCCTGGACAGTGGTGTCTTTGGCATCATAACAGAGCACTGCACTCGGGGCAGTCTGGAAGATCTGATCAACAACGAGGACATGCGTCTGGACTGGATGTTTAAGTCCTCCCTACTCATGGACCTCATTAGGGTGAGGAAGATGGAAGATCTCTGTGCAGGATTTCATACAGTCATCTAATATATAATAATTATCTTAGGATAAATATACATATATACACACAAAAATATATATATACAGTATTTATGTATATAATAGTGTCCTCTCTTCTGTCTTCTCTCCTCTCCTTCTGTCTTCTCTTCTTCTCCTCTTCCTCTCTGTCCTCTCTTCCTTTTTCTTATCTCTTCCTCTCTCTCCCTCTCCTGTCCCTCTGTGTCTCTCTCCTTTTCTCTCGCAGGGGATGAAGTACCTGCACTATCGAGACGTCATCCACGGACGCCTTAAGTCCCGTAACTGCGTGGTGGACGGGCGCTTCGTCCTGAAGGTGACAGAGTACGGCTTCAACCAGGTGGTGGACAGTCAAGGTCTGCAGGTGGAAGAACTGAGACCGGAAGGTGGGCATCACCTCTGACCCCATCATCACCTCTGACCCCATCATCACCTCTGACCCCATCATCACCTCTGACCCCATCATCACCTCTGATCCCATCATCACCTCTGACCCCCTCATCACCTCTGACCCCCTCATCAAAGAGGCCCACACAGCAGCACCTGGAGGAGATGCATGTTTGGGGATCAGGTTCTAGTTGGATGTAGCGAGTCTGGTTTACTCACAACTTCTGTGTCCTCTTCTGTGTGTGTGTGTGTGTGCCTGTGTGTGTGTGCCTGTGTGTGTGTGTGTGCCTGTGTGTGTGTGTGTGTGCAGACCAGCTGTGGACCGCTCCAGAGCTGCTGAGGAACAGTCAGCTGAACAGGCGTGGGAGCTTCTCAGGAGATGTTTACAGTTTTGCCATCATCATGCAGGAAGTCATCTCCCGCAGCTCCCCCTTCTGTATGCTGGACATGCCTCCTAAGGGTAATGCTGGGGCTGAGGCTGAGGCTGGGGTCAGGGCTGGGGCTGAGGCTGGGGCTGGGGCCGAGGCTGGGGTCAGGACTGGGGCTGGGGTCAGGGCTGGGGCCGGGCCGGGGTCAGGGCTGGGGCTGAGGCTGGGGCTGATTCTGGGGTCAGGGCTGGGGCTGGGGTCAGGGCTGGGGCTGAGGCTGGGGTCATGGCTGGGGCTGAGGCTGGGGCTCTACATTTGTGTGCATATGTTTGTGCGTGTGTATTGATGATGTGGGTTCATATGTGTGTTCACGTGTGTGTGTGTGTGTGTTGACAGAGATCATCAACAAGGTGAGGTCCCCCCCTCCGCTGTGTCGGCCCTCGGTGTCGGTGGACCAGGCTCCGCTGGAAATCATCCAGATCATGAAGCAGTGTTGGAGCGAGGAGCCGGACCGCAGACCCACTTTTGAGGAGATCTTCAAACAGGTACGCCCCCACCCCCGCCCCCGCCCCCCGCCTGCTCACACACTCCGCTGTAGCTCCTCCAGGCAGTTCTAGTCACACCTGCTCTTGTGTGCACACAGGTAAAGAATGCGACCAAGGGGAAGAAGACCAACATCATCGACTCGATGCTGCGCATGCTGGAACAGTACTCCACCAACCTGGAGGATCTGATCCGGGAGAGAACAGAGGAGCTGGAGGTGGAGAGACAGAAGACAGATCAGCTGCTGGCCCAGATGTTGCCCAAGTACGAACCCTCAAACTCACCTGACACCGGCCTGCCTGCTAGCTCTCCCTCCATCGCTCTCTGCCTCCCTCTAGCTCTCTGTCTCTCCCTCACTCTCTGCCTCTAGCTGTCTCTCTGTGTCTCTCTCTCAGTCGCTCTCCCTCTTTGTATGTTTGTCTCTATCGCTTTATTTTTCTGCTTAACCTTCTATATTGACACTAGTTTAGTGTCAAAGTAAACCGACCCCCCATCTCAGTGTCCAGCTGACTTCCTGTCTGTGGCTGACTTCCTGTCTGCTCTCCGCAGGTCTGTGGCTCAGAACCTGAAGACAGGCAAGCCTGTGAAACCGGAGCACTTTGCCATGGTAACGCTGTACTTCAGTGACATTGTGGGCTTCACCACCATCTCTGCCCTCAGCGAGCCCATCGAGGTGGTGGACCTCCTCAACGACCTCTACACCCTCTTTGATGCCAATATCGGACAGCACGATGTCTACAAGGTGAGAGGTCACGAATCCAGAGGTTCTCAGTCCAGGATAGATCGCTGAATATGGCGTGATGTGTGTGTATGCATGATGCCTACCTAACTGTGTTTTGTCTGTATGTTCTGTGTGTTCTGTGTTTGTATGTTTTGTGTGTTCTGTGTGTTTTGTGTGTGTTCTGTGTGTGTTCTGTGTGGGTGTGTGTGTGTGTGTAGGTGGAGACTATAGGAGACGCCTACATGGTGGCTTCTGGAGTTCCCAATCGTAACGAGAACCGCCATGCTGCAGAGATGTGCAACATGTCGCTGGACATCCTGCACTGCATCGGGGCCTTCAAGATGAGGCACATGCCTGACATGAAGGTCAGGATCCGCATCGGCCTCCACTCAGGTGAGGAGCTCTCTGCCACTCAGGTGTTCAAACTCACTCATCTCAATTAGGAATGACACACGACTCGATACACACCGTCTAACACAGGGGTGTTTCAATCCTGGTCCTCGAGGACCACTGTCCTGAATGTTCTAGATCACAGGTGTCAGACTCCAGTCCTGGAGGGCCGCTGTCCTGAAGGTTTTAGATGTTTCCCTGCTCCAGCTCACCTCCACAGAGCTTGATAACGATCCTTAATTAGAATCAGGTGTGCTGGAGCAGAGAAACATCTAAACCCTTCAGGACAGCGGCCCTCAAGGACTGGAGTCTGATACCCCTGTTCTAGATGTTTCCCTAGAATCACAGCTGATTCTAATGAAAGGGTCGTTATCAAGCTGTGTGGAAGCCTCATAATAAACCCATTCATTAGAATCAGGTGTCAGGTGAAACATTTAAACCGTTTTTAATTGGACACCCCTGGTCTAACATTTCCCAGCAAGTGGAACGTTCTCATTCCGGTTCCCTGACCTAGAAATTTTTGGAGCACGGAACAAACGTCATAGGAAATGACGTCTAACGGCCACTAGACCTCAGAGGGTTATTTTAACCTGATCCCTTGTCTGGAACATATTCTTAGAACCGTGAAACGTCATCCACTTAGCCACCGCCATCCTATTAGGCTGTGCGTAGCTTTGGTGCCCTCCCTCCTGGATCGTGGTTCTAGGTTCTTGTTCCAAACAGTGACAGCTGAGAGTCGAGGTGGAAACTTCCTCCAGAATGTCACCTCTTCCCCTCATTAAGCGATTCTCCATGTTTCATCCACTACAGTGTTCACAAACTAAATAATGAGGTGTAATCATCAAAGTCATTGCATTAGATGTGTGTGTGCATTTGTGTGACTGTGTTAGTATTAGTTGTGTGTGTGTGTGTGTGTGTGTATATGCGTGTGTATATAAATGTACATACGTGTGTGTGTGTGTGTGCCCAACAGGCCCTGTGGTAGCAGGAGTGGTGGGCTTGACTATGCCTCGGTACTGTCTTTTTGGGGACACTGTCAATACAGCCTCTCGAATGGAATCTACCTCGTTGCGTAAGTAGTCATGTTCCTGCACCCCCCCACCCCGCCCCTCTCTGCCCCCCCCAGCTAGCTCTGAGCTGCAGGGAGCATCAGCATTGTACTGGAAGATCCAAGCAACAAGAGGCTAAAGGAGCTTTGCTGTGAGCGCTCCTCAGTAATCCTTTAAGACTATCAGCTGAATTAGTGGACGAATTTAAGGTTCAATGAAAGCGTCCTCTCTGGCTGAGGGGTGGGGGGTGGTGTGGAGGACAGAGGCGGAGGGTATTTCTCTAGGCTATTTTCTCTCGCTAGTTAGACCCAGTTTCATGCTCTACTCCCACCTGCTGGCTTGGAAGACAAACTGCAGCTGCAATACAACAGGAGTGTAAAATCCTGCTCCTCTGGAGCCACTGTCCTGACAGTTCTAGATGTTTCCCTGCTCCAGCACACATGATTCTAATGAATGGGTCGTTATCAGGCTTCCACAGAGCTTGATAACGACCCATAAGGGCAGGTGTGCTGGAGCAGGGAAACATCTAGAATGATCAGGACAGGATTCCTCCAGGACTAAACCATGTTGGCAGGCTTTCTTGGATCCCTTCTTGGAGAGATGCTCTATTCCAGCAGTCTAAGGACATGAACGGACTCTGGTCAAGGGTTTTCTAACACCCAAAACAGTCTGAGGAGAGAACTATTCCCTGTGTCATTCGAGAATCTGGAACATTCCGTGTTGTGATCGCTGCTGTGTAGAGCAGGTCCCTGAGAAGAAGTCTTGAGCGCAAGATACGTTGGAACCAAGATTTCCATCCGTTCCTTAGCTTCAGACTTATTAAGGCGACAAATGAAGTGAACACAATGACAGTGATAACAGCTGGTGTTTATCTCTCAGGACTCTTGTACTACTATCTCATCACATCAATGTTGAAAAAAAAAGTGGAAAGGTTGTGGTTTACAGAGTGCGTCTGCAGGGCTTGTGTGTGTGTGTGTGTGTGTGTGTATGACTAATGCTGTTCCTTGTCTTGTGTGTTCAGCTTACAGGATCCACATCAACCAAAGCACAGTAAACATCCTGACCACCCTGAATCAGGGATACAAGATAGACAACAGAGGAATGACAGAGCTGAAGGTAACCTCCCTCCCTCCCTCCCTCTCTCCCTCTCTCTCACTCCCTCCCCCTCTCTCCCTCTCTCTCTCACACACACAGGACACATATTCACAGAACACACACCCCCCCTCCCAATCATAACTAAAACAAGGGCATGGTCATTCATAATCTGTGTGTTTCGTCTCTCCTTGTCGCCTGTCTTCAGGGTAAAGGGGTGGAAAACACGTATTGGCTGGTTGGCAAGGAAGGGTTCCTGAAAGCCCTCCCCATCCCACCTGACAAGAAGGGGTGAGACCTCACACACACTCACACACACTCACACACTCTTACCTCACAGACGCACCTGTTCGTCCCAGACACACACACACACCTGAGGACAGCTGACGTGATGTCATCTTTATTCGCTGCCTCTGCTAAATCCTGATCTCTTTTCTCCCTCACAGGGTGACCAACCATGGCATTGGCCTGGACGAGATCCCTCCAGACAGGAGACAGAAGTTCCTGGATCGGCAGAAGAAGATGGGCTAGTTTACGGTAAAGTATACACATTTTTTTCTTCTTCAAATAAACATTTAGGACTTATTTTACATAATTACACTTGCGTCGTTTGCAGTCAGCGCTTTCGTGTTTATCGAAATTAAGCAGTTGCTTGCGTCAACATGAGCTCAGGAGAACTCTCAATACAGAAAATATAGTTTAGTTTAGTCTCAGTAAGTTTAAATGATAAATGACAGTTGGTCTGTAACAGGAGTGACTGTTTTCTACTGTGCACAGATGTCACCTCCATCCACCAGAAGAAGGTTTCAGTCAGCTAACACAGAAATGGACACTCAGGAGAGTTGCTGTGGAGGAGGAGGAGTGTGTAGTGAGTGTGTGTGTGTGTGTGTGTGTGTGTGTGAGCACCAGGCCAGTGCTACACACACTCGGATGAACAGGTTGGGCCGAAAACAAGCCAAAGTTGGATAGACACTGTCATCTACACATCACATGGTGCGCTGATTCCAAAACGAGAGTTTGTGACGAGAAAAGTGAGCAGGACTACCATGAAGAACCACAGAAGAAGACTGTAGGTAGAAAAGACCGCTCTTGGTGTGCTAGAGAATCAAGCTTCTCCAAAACTACCGTCGGAAAGGAAATCGGCAACAAAACGACGACAGACTCTTTCTGAAGTCATCTTTAAAAATGACGGTTTTATCACAGTGTTAAATTTACTGTCATGTACTAATCTCTACTGTTTCTCTTGCTTTGTAGAATTAATTTGAGTTATCTCATTACAAGGTTTCCCTTACAGGCAAATTAGGTTTACCTCCGATATCCCCCCCCCCCATCTCATAGCGACTGGTAGATTACAACACACACAAGATAGAATGTCACTAATTCCTCACAGGTCTAAGATTAGGTTTGTATTATTCTGGTTGATATAAATGTACCCTTTTCTATAACCATGATGTTACCATAATACAGGCCTTTCATTTATCGAATGAGAACTGAGAAACATTGACCCACTCCCCAACAAATGCCACTGTATATCACTGACAGTATTCTGTCAATTAGTTATGAGATTAAAATATATTCTTAGGTTCAACAGATGGTTTAAAGGCTACGTCAAATGTTGTGATCAGAAGCCCCAGGAAAAGAACAGACATATCACATATCATCTCTCAAAAATTAACATTATCATTGATTTATTGTACTATTTTGTAAAAAAAAATAATCCTGGTAAGTATTTATAGACTTGTTGATTTCTTAAAAATACAAAAAAATCTGTACTTTGGTCATATCAAAGTATTTATTAAGATGAATGAGTTTTAATTGACAAGATAATCATAACTTTTCAACTCATTCAGCAGCTATTTTCACACCATAATGAGGTCCCTATTGTTCATGGATTACGGTGAAGGAATTGCTCCATAGAACTATTTGATTACTGTTGTTCATTTGATTGACTGTAAATATAGAGTAAATGGACCCAGATAGCCAAGTTTAAAATGGAATAGTATTCGATCTGAAATGTGGGCTGACTGTGTGTCCTCATGTAAATAAACTCCAGTTTTAGAGATGTGCTTCATTTTCATGTCTTTTAATTATCTGTTAATCTGTGTCTAAATCTAGTTGTTTGGTTCTGCAGTAACATTGCACTCTCAACGTCAATCACAAACTTTCATTTGATCAAACTTCATTAGTTAAGCTCTTCTTCTTGTTACCAGCACTGTCAATTTAAAATTCATCAAACAAAACAACGTTAATGTGAGAATTTCTAACAAAATCAACACATTTTACTATAAGTATCTCAAGGTCTACCTGTTTTTTTTTTTTTTTTTAATCGAATCAGATTCCCCCAGTGTCAGTCATCCTCCTCTTCCTCTTCCTCCTCTTCCTCTAGGCCCTCAGCCTCCTCCTGGGCGGCCCGCTGGTCCTCCAGCGCTGCCTTGAGGGCCTGCTCCTCCTCCAGGCTGGGGTCCTGGGCCTCCGTGATCTCCGGCCCGCTGGGGTACTCCTGCTGGGGCGCAGGGGGCATGGGTGGAGTGTAACCTTCCCCAGCGAACTTCACTCCCCAGCCAATGTAGATGTTCTCAAATTTCCTACACGAATAACAAGAACAGCATTTTGTTCAGGTGTTTGGTACTTTTGACTCAGAGTCAGATGGATTGCTAAGAGAAGTCTCATCTTACTTGCCACTGGCGTACGCGTACGCTCCCGGCCACAGGTTGGAGCGCAGCACGGCGACCGCAAACTGAGAAAGAAGCTGTGAAGACATCCTGGAGCTCCAGGGAGGAGTGTTGAACACCTCTGCAACAAACACAAGGTCAACAAACACAAGGTCAACAAACACAAGGTCGACAAACACAAGGTCAACAAACACAAGGTCGACAAACACAAGGTCAACAAACACAAGGTCGACAAACACAAGGTCGACAAACACAAGGTCAACAAACACAAGGTCAACAAACACAAGGTCAACAAACACAAGGTCGACAAACACAAGGTCGACAAACACAAGGTCGACAAACACAAGGTCGACAAACACAAGGTCGACAAACACAAGGTCGACAAACACAAGGTCGACAAACACAAGGTCGACAAACACAAGGTCAACAAACACAAGGTCAACAAACACAAGGTCGACAAACACAAGGTCAACAAACACAAGGTCAACAAACACAAGGTCAACAAACACAAGGTCAACAAACACAACACAGAGGACATGCCAACATCGGAGGAGGAATGCAGGAGGGGAGGGGCGGGTGAGGACTGTGGGGAGGGGGAGGGTGAGGAGGGGGAGGGTCTCACCTATGTCCTCGGTGAGAGGGGTGAGGAGGGGCGGGCCCACTTCTGGCTCTGGTTCATCAGGCTCCTCTTCCTTCTCCTCCTCTCCTTCCTCCTCTCCTTCCTCCTCCTGTTTCTCCACCTGGTTCACCCACACACAGCGACCCTGCAGGGGGACGCACCAGTCAGTATCCATGCTCTGATGACCGGGACGGAGGGCCGGGCCAACCCACAGGTCCTGGAGCTGGGGTGTCCTGACAGTTTTAGATGTTTCCCTGCTCCAGCACACCTGATTCTAATGAAAGGGCCGTTATCAAGCTCTGTTGAAGCCTCATAATGACCCATTCATTACAATCAGGTGTGCTGGAGCAGGGAAACATCTCAAACCTTTCAGGACAGTGGCCCTCCAGGACAGGATTGCCCACTTCGATCTACAGCATCATTACCTGCTGTAAGATGTGCTGGACGTGATGCACCCAGGCAGACAGAGATTCGGCCATCTCATGAACAGGTATGCCCTCAAAGTCAGGGTTCTCCTCGTAGCCGTCACGAGCACCCTCTTCCTCCTCCTCCCCTTCCTCCTCTCCAAACTGATAGTAGCCCAGCGGACTGACTTGTGAGCCGGCTGATATGCGAGCTATCTGGGCCCTCAGGTAGTTGGCCTCGTTGCCAGGGAACGGAGGGTAGCTGACCACAGGGGCGTCCAGCCTGCCTGTGAAGAACTTGCGGATGTGACGTGCAGCGGTGATCTGGGCTGGAGTGACGGCCGGCAGCTTGACCCAGGGAAACCCTGGCTCTGTGCAGACTAGGTAGCTGTATTTGTTAGCTCCTGTATGGTTCTCCTCTTTAGGCACCACAGGTGGAGGCTTGTAGGTGGAGCGAGGGAGCGCGTCAGCCTTAAGGAAAACAGAAAGCCGCCTGGTTCAAATGAACGTGAAGTACCGGTACATTTACATGGATTCCTTTAGCAGACGTTAAAGGAAATTTGTTTTGTTCTACTCACCACGTCTGTGTCCTCCTCATCCTCCCTCTTCTCCTCCTCCTCCACCACCTCCTCGTTCACCTCCTCCTCCTCTTCCTCACCTTCTCTGTACTCGACTTCGGCCACTATGTAATTACTGTGCGTCCCCAGAATCTTGCCCCAAAACCGGCAGCGCTGCAGAGGTTGTGAGTCCACCAGGTGCTTGAGCGCCAGGAATATTCTGTGCATTTCCTCTTTGCCCAGACCAACTCCAGCTTGCTCTAGGAAAAAGGCAATTTCCCCTACGTTGGGAAGGGGCGTATCCACCTAATAACATGGAAGATAACTTGTTAATGTAATCAGCTTGTGTAGTGGCTTGGTTGACACAAAAACCTGCACCCTCTTGGCCCTCGATGGCACAAGTTTGACACCACTGGACTGCAGATCCACAGGATATTTAAAATGTAGGATATTTGTCTCTTGTCTAAACTCACCAGCTCTTCCTCCTGGTCACCATCATCCCCCCCGCCCCGGGAGAACAGAAGCTTCTGCTTCTCAGCCATCAGCTGGGCAGCAGGGATGAAAGCCACGTCCCTCAATGTGCTCTGCTCTTCATCCAGCATCCCCCTCTTCACCTCACGACTCACATCTTCAAAGATGTCCACCACATTCTCTGGTCGTTCATCCATCACCTTGATTAGTACCCGTGACAAATGATCGTAGCTGGAAACCACGAATCAAAATCTGATTAACTTCACACTTCTAACGTATTTAATGCTTGACGACACAAACGACAACCAACACTTGATACTCACAGATTTATGTTACTTTTAGTGCTGTTTTTCAGCAGAAAAGCCTTGAAGTTGACGGTCATGTCTTCCATTTGGCTGGTCGGCGGAGCCTCCATAGATGTCATCTCTACTTTATCCAACGTTACTTTACTCAGGTAAAGTCGTTATTGTGGCCACACACACAATTCACCCCAGGTCTTATTTAACCACACATTCAACATATGACTAATTATTTAAACTTAAAAGAAAACTATTAATCAGCAACTCCAAATCCCGCCGTCGGTTTAGACATGTTCAAGAAACAGGAGTTGGTTGCGATGGTAAACAACCCGGTTGCTAAGCACTATGCACGTGCACTTTCTACCGCGCGCATGACCGCAGCTCTCGTGACTCCGGAAGGACAGGAAGTTGACAGCGTGATACAATTTTAAATTGTTTTATTCATAATGGCAAAAAGACATTTCCAAGACGTTTTCGAAACAAAAACATCTAACTTATACATCTAAAACAACTAATCAATGTCAATTTTTCGGAATTATTTATGGTCCGTTATTATTTGATGTGAATCCTTCTCCATCTTGTGTCCTTTCAGCCTGAGGCTCTGTGATAATGTCCTCTGGGACAGTTTTAGACTGTTTGTCTTCTGGACAGGACTCAGTTGGAGGCTCCATTGGTTCCTCCACAGCCTCGACAGGGACAGATGTTAAACAGCCTTCTTCTACATCAGGCAACTCCACCTAGAATCATCATCATCATCATCATCATCATCATCATCATCATCATCATCATCATCATCATCATCCATGATTTACTCTACCTAAACTACCACCGTGATCATCCTTCACACACAAATATCAACCTTTACCAACAAGAAATGACTGTTCCAAAGTTAGTCCACACACCTGCTGTACCTGTTGTACCTGAGAGGTACCAGCTGCGTTCTCCTGCTGAACTGCTTCCTCTGGTTCTCCTGTTTCCATCGGCTCCTCTTCCTCCTTGGGCCTCGGCGCCCTCTGCTGGCCGGCAGGTTCAGCTTCCTTCAGTGGTTCCAGAGGTGTTTCAGGTCTAACTACAGCTACAACTGTGGCCAACTCCATCTACATGTCATATAAAACAACAGAACAGCCATTAACAAACAATAAGATGAATCTTTGACAGGATTCCAAGACAACTGGGAAGACAAGATGATCGTCTGTTAGTGACAGTTGGTCCGTCACCTCCTTCTCCACAGCAGGTTCCATGGGCTCTGGTTCTGGCTTCTTGATGTTAAACTCCAGCACAGCCATGACGGAAGCAGGAATATGGGCTTGCTGTAACACAAACGACGAGTTTCTCGTTTACATTATACATGTTAAAAAAAACCCCCAACAACATTTAAATGTATTCATTTAGCAGAGGCAAGAGAGAGCTTTACAAAAGAGCATCGGTCACTGAGCATAACAACGAGCAAAACGAAAGCTTTTTAAGCGTTTCAAGCCCTCTAAGTCTGGAGCAGTATGAGAAGAGAACGAGAATGAGAAGAATCGCCTTGTTGGCGATTCAAGATGGCCGCCGGGGGCTACCTGGTGAGGGGTGAAGGAGTGGACGTGCTGCAGGAGGGGGTCTCTCATCTCCGGGCAGCGCTCGAACACGCTGGTGAGCTGAGGGGGGGGCAGCTGCAGGAGCACGCTGAAAGACTGCGGCTTGGTCCTCTGGCAACACTTCACAAAGCCCTCCCACACCTTGGGGTACTTCCACACCTGCACAGCCAGGTGACAGGTACCCAGGCTCACAACAATGGAAACACAACTATGCATTTGTATGGTCTTATATACACATATTTACTTGATAGTAACAGGAAAACACGGTTATATTGACACTGTATACTTTCCCTTACATTTTCAGACTTTCTAATGTGTCAACCTGAGCCGAATCTCGTCGACATACTCGGCCAATCAAATCGATTGTGATGAAGCAAGTTACCACAAACACACAAATACTACATCCTCCCAAACAGGAAGTCTAGCTGTTCCTTCCTGTGCGTTCTAAAAACGCCTCAGAGGACAGAAGGAAGCAGGTCCGGGGGGTCGACTGCATCTCAGCGGCAGAGCACAGCCGTCATCGTCGTGGTGATGATGGTGGTTATTATGGGATGTGGATCTGACCTGTTTGAGGATGAGGCGAGACAGGATGTTCATGACGAAGCCGCCCAGCCGTGGGTACATGGTGAGGGACTGGATGACGGTCCTCATGAGCAGCATGGGCAGCGGGCTCTGCTCCATCAGGTTCTGCATCACCACAGCCAGAACCTCCGAGGTGTACACGTTCTTCTCCCCGAAGCACAGGTTAGTGGCTGAGCAGAGGGACAAACACAGCCAGGCTCAGCTGGTGGCGTCGGTGGGAGGCGGTGTCCAGGGCGTGTGTGTGTGTGTGTGTTGGGTGATGAGGATTGTGGGGGGAGGAGGGAGGGACTGACCTTTGATGATGGACTTCATGTCACACTTGGTGGAGTCGACGTTGTGCAAGGCGATGAGGAGTTCCCCAGGTGTGAGAGGAGACATGGAGGAGCTGCCTTCACCTAGACGACAGGAAGCAGGAAGTTCACAGGAAGTTCACAGACTATCAACCCCACCCCAATTGTCATAACGACTACTCAAATTAAAGGTCGTTATCAAGCCCAGCAGAAGCCTGGTTAACGACCCATTCGTTTGAGCCAGGTGTGTTAGTGGGGGGGGGGGGGGAAACCCAACCAACACTACTAAAACATGTCTGTCTTACTGTGCTGTGTTCCAAGCAGGCGATTGAAGACCTCCTTCACCACGATGGGGTTCAGCTTGATCAGCTTAGGAAGAGCTTGGATCACTTCTTTCTGCACAGCAACAAACAAAAAAACCTTTAAACTCAGAAGAGGCCACTTCCTCACTTCCTCACTTCGCAAGACCAAACTGCAGCCGTCGTTGCTATGGAAACCAAGAAGCTGACCTTTTCCAAGCCGTTTATAACTGGGATCAGGAAGCGGACATCAGGCACTCGTTTGTGGTAGAGATCCCTGACTCTCTCCACCAGCTCTGGAGATGGAGGCACTGACGGAAGAGAGAGGCAATGTTAAGAAGATAAGACAGGCGCTTTTAATCTCCTTTCACTTCAACACAGCACGCAGCTTTCAAAACAAACTGTTTTGTTGTTGTTATTGTTATTTTTTACCTTTATCTGTCAGAATGTGCAGACAGCGTGTGACCAGTGTCTCTGCTCCTTTGGGGCAGTTTTCCACCAGCAGCAGCAGGTCTGGAGAGTTCATACCCATCCCACGGATCTAGATTACCAACAGCATGTGATCCTTAACAGAGAACATCTAGCCTGATGGGAGAACGTGAGCAGGGAAACAGAACGAGGCTTACGGGCTGTTCCACCACACGCAGAACGCTGCGCTTGATGTCAGCGATGGCCTCTGTGTAGACGGCCGCCAGCTCGTGGACCAGCCGGTGGTTGAGGGGCAGGAGGGAGAGGTACAGGTACAGACACTGTCTCACCGTGTCTTCAGTCCAGGGGGACGCCACCTCTGATGGGGAGAAGTCTTTATTATTTGTTCATTCGTTCACGTTGCTTGGATTCAGATGTTATATATATTTTTTGGTTTTCTAAACTTTCGAGTGACACGTGAGGTAGGTGCAGGAGAGGAGAACGCTGTAGCCCCACCTGTGTCCTTATCAGCACCAAACAGCAGGGAGGGGGGGTTGGGGTGGACCAGGAGCTGCATGTAGTTCAGGGCAAACTTCTCGATGTAGTCTCTGAGCTGATCCCTCTCATACATCCTCTTGATGAAGGCCAGGGCATTGGAGCGCACCTGAAGTCACACACACATCCACGACCGTGAGACAGAGACTACCCTTGTGTGTCCAAGAGTCTCACATCAAAGAGGCCTACTAGCATTAACATTCAGTCATTTAGCAGACACTCTTAAATGGTGGGAAAAGAATTGATATCGAAGGTTGGCCTACTCAAATGTGCCGCTCCAAACACACATTTGAATCATGATTAAATCAGTATAATTGTGGAACTCGGATGAGAAAGGCAGACAGTCACCTTCTCCTTCTCGTGTGAACTGAGGTCCAGAAGAACATGGAGGTACTGGAACTGTCTGGACGGACGCTTCACGATCAGCTCCTTCAGCGTCGTCATGCCGAGGTAAACCCGAGACTGAGAAACAAACAACAACATCTAGAGCAACTTACAGCAAGTACAGGGACATTCCCACTGAGGCAAGTAGGGTGAAGTGCCTTGGCTAAAGACACAACATCATGTTGGCACGGCTAGGAAATCGAACCGGCAACCTTCTGATTACTAGCCCGATTCCCTAACCGCTCAGCCACCTGACTCATTGATTCAGTTTTCTTCCCACCAGGATTACCTCATCCTCACAGTAGCGTCTGATAACTTCTAAAGCAGATTCAGTGATGATGGGAGCCTCCAGAACGAGCTTGGTGAAAAGCCTGGAAGAGACGCATGCAAATACTTCAGTAACTCCTAAGCTCCTCCCCTCCAGATGAGTGACCCCTAAGCTCCTCCCCTCCAGATGAGTGACCTCTAAGCTCCTCCCCTCCAGATGAGTGACCTCTAAGCTCCTCCCCTCCAGATCAGGCTCCTCACCCGTCCCTCTGCTCAGGCTTCTCCTGCAGCCCAGACAGCAGAGTGTACAGGCAGTGGTCGTAGCTCTCCAGCAGGCCCACTGGCTGCTGGCTGATGTAAGTGTTGTACTCCTGGTAGAGGAGGGAGAAGGCCAGGTCGATCCTGCCTCGTATGTCCTCCAGGATGAACTCCAACACGTTCCCCTTCATCATCCCATCGAACTGGGTCACCAGCCTGGCCAGGAGCTTGACCCGCACCTGCAGCAGGTGAAGAGGAAGTGAGAAACAGGCTTGTCTAAAAGACAAGTCCAATCTGTTCCAGGTAGACATGATCAAACCCTCACATGAGCCATCCCGCTCTGGGCGATGGCCTTCTCTGAGTTGAGGATCCTCTTGACGGCCATGTTGGTCAGCTTCTCCACCTGGGCTTCGCTCAGCGGCTGGATCACGTCGGCCAATCGGAACACCTTCTTCCTCCCGCTGGCGCCCGGAGCCCTGAGGAGTCACATCAATGAAGAGAGCGATGTTGAGAGAGAGAGAGAGAGAGAGAGAGAGAGAGAGAGAGAGAGAGAGAGAGAGAGATAGGAGAGAGAGACAGAGACAGAGAGACAGAGAGAGAGAGAGAGACAGAGACAGAGAGAGACAGAGACAGAGAGAGCAGAGAGACAGAGAGAGACAGAGAGAGAGAGAGAGAGAGAGAGAGAGAGAGACAGAGAGAGAGAGAGAGAGAGACAGAGATACAGAGAGACAGAGAGAGAGAGAGACAGAGATACAGAGAGACAGAGAGACAGAGAGAGCAGAGAGACAGAGATACAGAGATACAGAGAGACAGAGAGACAGAGAGACAGAGAGAGACAGAGATACAGAGAGACAGAGAGACAGAGAGACAGAGATACAGAGAGACAGAGATACAGAGAGACAGAGATACAGAGAGAGCAGAGAGACCACAGCTGAGCTCCAGAGTACAGGACAGCCTCTCACTTGGTCTGTGTGGATGGCAGGATAGGCTCTGGCAGTCTCTTCACCAGAGGAGCCTCCTCCGGGGCCTGGCTCTTATCGTAGCCCCCCACCACTGAAATAGCCTGGCCTAGGGACACTTTGCGTTTGATGAGCCGGTCTTTGGAATTCATCATATCTCCTTCTTCGCTGTTATCCTTCCCCGTGTCCTCGTCTCTCGCTCGGCACTGCTCCAGTCCTGCGAGGAGGACAGACGCAGAGAGAAAGAGAGAGAGAGAGAGAGAGAGACAGAGACAGAGACAGAAAGAGAGAGAGACAGAGACAGAAAGAGAGAGAGAGAGAGAGAGAGAGCGAGCAGGATTGTCGTACGTCACAAGGGAATCAAACAGTACCCTTTCATTCAGAATCAGAATCTATTTTAATTGATATGCACGATTTTGATTCTGAATTCTGATTCTGAATTATGTGTTTGACTGAATGAAACCAGTCTGCACACACAGACTGTGATTAGTGGTGAACTTTCACAGCTTCACCCTGCTGCTTCTGCTGCTTCCTCTCAATCTCACCTGGTCCTATTCCTGCTGAGGTCATCTGCGTAGCCATGAGCCTGGCCAGGTGTTTGATCTGGGCGTCTGTGCCTGCAGACTCCACAGGGGTGTAAGTGGCCTGGAAGGAAGCTGGCATGACATCTGGCAGGTAAACCATGCTGATGAGCACCTGAAACACACACACAAGCAAACACACAAACACACACACACACCTGTCATCAGCAGAATGAGTGTTAACAGCCAGGAGGCGGCGCTGTAACACATGACCTTCTCTGCTCACCAGATTGGCCACGTTCTCTGGGGATAGGAGCGGCCGCAGGAAGTCAGCCGTGAGGTCGATGGCTGACTGGGCTGTCGGAGCAGAGGAGGACGGCTTGGAGACAGACGGTACGACCGGCTCCTCTTTATCCTCATCGTCTTCCATCAGAGCAGGTTCTGGAAATATTGCCACCACACAAATAAAAGTAACATTACATTTACATCTAGAGCGACTTCAGGGACTCTTCCACATTTTTTGGTTGCTGGTTCTACTTAAGTTTGAGGGTGAATAAATATACATATTTGACGAATCGTCGCCTCACCGATCTTGATCTTCTTGCCCTCTGCGTAGGGCTCAAGCCGGGGTCGTTTGCGTTGCTCTCGCACCAGCGGCGTGATGCGTGTGATCTCATTCTGAGACATTCCCAGGTCCAGCAGCAGCGTGCTGATCTGACCCAGGAACTCCAGGCTGCAGGGGTGTCGCAGCACAGACATCAGGTGGAGTTTCAGGTTCTTACGCACGCTGCTCACCTGGGACTTGGCCAAGGTCGGGGGCAGGTTAGCTGAGGATTAGGAAGGAGACCTTTAACACGAATGTTTTTTAATTGTATATATATATCGCATATCAACCGATACGCTTTGAAATAACCTCACATAATAATCATTATGCTAGATTTACAATACAGCACATTGAGCATTTCACTGTGCTTACAGGTATGTCTTTAATGTGTGTTAATAGAGGGAATACAGTGTTTCCAGTGAAATTACAGTGAGAACAAACCGTTTTTGCAGTGAGAAAACATAGTGTTTGTAGTGTGAGGACAGTTTACCATGCAGCGTCTCGTATGCCTGCACCACTTTGGACATGAACATGGGTCTCTGACGAGCCAGCGTGGCCAGCGAGCCCAGGGCCGTGGTCAGGTTGATGCTGGTGATCGCAGGGTGGACCATGAACTTCAGGAGCTGCTCCAGAGCTGATTTACCCTCCTCACAGAGAGTATCTGAGGGGAAAACACACAACAGGAAATCAAACATTTACCTTAATTCAGAGTTGTCAAAGGGAAATAACTCATGAGTACTGTGATACACAAAGGCCTCAGCCTACATGGTACACAGACTTGCATTGACATTTATTCATTTAGCAGATGCTTTTATCCAAGGTGACTTCCAAGAGAGAGCTTTACAAAAGTGCATAGATCACAACGAGATACCCTCAAGTATTGCACTTTCCTTGTGAGCTCTGCGCTGTTCTGTTTTGAGAGCGACAGGAAGCAGATTTGTAGTTTTGTAGTTTTTTCCTCACCGTAGCGAATGTAGGCATGGTCTTTGGGAACTTTGTCCAAGCTGATGTCCCCCTCCTGCCGCTTGGGAGTGTCCGAGTCCGACGTCCTGGGAGAGAGAGTGATGATGAGCGACTCCGTGAACTTGATGGCGTGCGTTCGAACTCCGTCGTTGTCGAAATCCAACAGGGCCAAAACGTCCTCCTTCATCTGAGTCACCATATCCCAGCATGCCTCCTGCATCTCCGACACAGCCTTGGAGCGCACCAACCACTAGGGGCAAGAGGGACACCAAAATAAACCACAAACAAAACAACAAACAGACAAGTTACGGCACTGCAGTTCCCGTGCAGTGATAGCTGGTGTGCGGTGGTTGTGTGTGTTGTGTACCTGCAGTGCCACTCTGTAGAGCTGTGTTAGAGTCAGAATGGCCTTTTTCACCACATTCACACTCTCATCTTTAAGGAGCATGTTCAAGTTTGCGATCAGCCTCAGGAGGAGCTCGTTGTCTCGTTTACTGTCAAAGAAATACAAATGGATTCCAGGTCACACACGTTTTATTTACAAAGTGGTTTTGCTGGAACCAACTTCTCGTCTATCAAAAGTGCCAGTATGAATGTAGCTGAGTGACGTATTAGTTCAATGACGTACCATGCTTCCTCAATGAAGCCAATGACAAACTTTCTAACTTCCATTGACTTGTCTGTCTGAAAGGCTATCATCTCCTACAAGGGAAGGACATATCGGGGGGGGAAAGAGTGAGGATTTGTAAGATTAATAAATTACTTTTAACACTGTTGCATTTGTGCTACAATTGTGAAAGCTACAGGATTTCTTACATCTAAGAAATTATCCAGTAGTGAGGGGTCTTTGTTGATGATCAGCTCCT
Source organism: Neosalanx taihuensis (assembly GCA_030340665.1). Classification (NCBI taxonomy): domain Eukaryota; kingdom Metazoa; phylum Chordata; class Actinopteri; order Osmeriformes; family Salangidae; genus Neosalanx; species Neosalanx taihuensis. Next base: position 8,842,257 of record CM059310.1, read on the forward strand.
GAACCTAGTCAAATAAACACAACAGAATTGTTCATGTTTTTTGCATACAACCTCTTATGTAATACACCTATAGTACATGTTGATTTGTCAAGGATCACAAACCTGTTTGAGAACAGTCAGTTTGCTGTCTGTAGCGATGAGTGCTGCATTATTCAGGAGTTCAACAACCTGCGTGATAAATCAGAAGGGAAACAAGTCAGAAGGGATGAGTGTGTTTTGCTTCTGAATGGTAACAAACTCAGCCAGAGGAAAGACTGGAACACTGATATAAAGATGAAACCTTTTCACTGGTCGTCATGTCAATAGCTGTATATTCTCCAGTAGCATCCCCATCTCCGCTCCCAGAAGCCATCTAATACACGAAACAGAAGTTAATAATTATTATTTAATTGATAATAATAATTAATAGAAGTTCAGTCCTTCTAGTCTATTGATGCACAGTAACACTAATGTGTGCAACAGCAAGATATCTGACTCATTTTGCTCATTGTTTTAGTTAAATATAGTACAGTTAAGGCCAACTACTGATCTAGGTACTACCTACCGTAGCACAGGTACTACACCTCTGACTGAACACAAAACGGTGGGTGGAAAAAGACGATATGAAACAAGTTGTGTTGTGAGATTCAGGTGTTAAGTCTGAAGCATAGGTCTGAAGATGTGTTAGGATGCCGCCATGTTAGACCGGATGTTTGAAGGTACTTCCGGGGTGCAACCACAATAGATTTCCGGACAGTCTTTGAACCAAACATTATGACATCTATGGAACCAAACTCCAACTTCAAAGGACTTTATATGATGTTATTATCATCAGCCTTTGGTCGTATTTTAATAAATAAATAATAAAGGAATTTATTATTTTGTAACATCTTTACACACACGTATTTCGCCATTCGAATATGTGAACTAGAAAATGCAAATACATACAAAGAAACACAAATCAAACTAAACCATTTGTAATTTCCTTTTATTTGTATACACTTTTATTAATACATATATTTACTATTGGGTATACTATTACAGTGGAACTCATTCAAATACGTCAACCAGGTTTTGAATCCAATCACAGACCTAGAGCGGCTCACGCGCAGAGGGCACGCGCAGAGAACACGCGCAGAGGGCACGCGCAGACGGCCACAGGAACATTATTCGTCCATTTTGTACAGTCAGTCGTCGGTGAATGATTTTCTAGCAAGAAACGATTGTGGTCTGGCGACTAAGGGGATAAAAAGAGGTTTGTAATGCATATTATTACTTTTGCAATCATGCATGAACACTATTGTACATCATGTATGATGCGATTCGTTTTAAGGGATATGTAACGTATGATTGCAAGCTGCAAGTGTAAATCTACCGATGCTTTGTCGCAGAAACCGTTTGAAGCTAACACGGTTGCTATGCTAGCTACATTTAGCAACTAAAGTTAATATAACAGCAGCTGAAGCAGCGAGATATTGTCTGATAAACAGTCTAGTTTGTCTTATAGTTATCCAAATTATGTTGGTTCAAACTGCAGTGTTAGCTAATGCAGGGCTGGTGACAGAAGTTTATTAATAATATAGCTAGTAGCTTAGCTAGCTGTGTTTATCAACAGGAAAGGTAAAGTCAGATATAAACATACCTTTACTGTACATAATATTGCCCGACTAGCTGTTTAACTATATTCCTCTAAACTCTTCCCACTCCAGACAGATTGCTGACTGGACGGTGCACGAAAGTAAATTAATATGAGTGGAATCAATGTGAAGAAGCTCAAAGTCAACGAGCTGAAAGAAGAACTGCAGCTCCGTGGCCTCGACACCCGTGGACTGAAGGCGGACCTTGTGGAAAGGTTAAAGGCGGCCCTGGAGGCCGAGGCAGCGGGGGAGGTGGCGGTTGCGGTGCCACCGGCTGCAGCAGTTGTGAATGAGGCGGAGGAAGAAGATGGTAGTGGAGAGCCTGGATACAGGGAGGATGAAGACCCTGAAGGAAGCAACAGTCTCTCAGGTATTTCAGCTATAGGTAAACTTAACTCAACTTAAACTCGTCCATGTAGTGTTTGGCCATGGGTTTGCATCCCAGGATACAAAAGTAGTACTAATTTGTGCAGGGTTTACAGTGTGTTTATAATTGACCAGTGTATATTCATGATAATTTATTAATATTATCATATATTTTTGACTAATCAGGGGAAGAGGAGGAGTCGTACTGCGTGGAAGATGATGCTCAGCTTGATCAAGAGCCTGATGGAGAACAATCTGAGGAGGAGAACGTGATCGATGACCAGAGTGAAGAAGATAGTCTGGATGGAGGGCCGGTTTATGGTGGAGTTCCAGCAGTGAATTATGGGATTAGCGACTTCACTGATGATGTGATTGAGCCTCCGATCACAAAGGCCTTCGAGTCAGAGATGAAGCAGGCATATCGGGCAGATACACCAGAACCTCTGATGCTAGAACCGGTGGTAAAGGAACCAGTGTATTCTGAACCAGAACCAGAGCCTGAAGAACCACATTTGAAAGAGAAGCCGGATTATAAACCAGGTTAGTAAAATAAAAAAAAAACATCAAAAACAGGTTAGTTAAAAAAGATTTTAAAAAGTATGTCACAAGAAATAATTCTTTAAGCAACTTTCCCTCACGATATATACATATTTCTTCCCTGTTTTTTTCGGGGTGTAGAGATGGACAATATGGATGCAGAGATCAAGATGGACACCGAGCACCAGCAGTCCAACGAGCCTCCTCCTCAGCTTGACCCCCAGCTTGACCCGGAAACAGAACAGCCCGAGGAACGCCCACAGGCAAAGGAACCAGAGCAGGTCGCTGAGGAGGAGCAACCAGAGCTGCCTGTGATGGAGGAGAAGAAGAAGGAGGAGGAGCAGAAGGAGACTCCAAAGGTAGAGCTGGATGTGAAAAAGGAAGAGGAGGAGCAGGTCAGTAAACCAGAACCAGCTAATGAATGGGAGGCCATGGAGGCGGAGCAAGCTGGCCAGACTAAAGCTGAAGATGACAAGCAGGCTGCCAACCGCAAGAGACCTTATGAGGAAGGCCGTGGTTGCAGCTACTACGAACACAGAGAGGACAGGCGGTTAGTGTGGAGATTCACTTTGATGTTTACCACGTGTGACTTAACGTTTGTGTCTTTTCTTTTCAATGATTTAAAAAGTCAGACGCACACAGGTTTTGTGCGTGTTTGTTTGTTTGTTGGTTGAGATGTTTGATGTGTTCTGCTGGTTCTCACAGGGCTCGCTCCCCTCAGCCCCCAGCAGAAGAGGAGGAGGAAGATTTCGATGACACTTTGGTGGCCATTGATACCTGTAAGCAGCTGCCCTTATGCACGGATGCATGTTTCATGAGTCGTTACAAAGTTACACACCCTTTAAGTTAACACCCTCGCTCTCTTCCGCAGACAACTGTGACCTCCACTTCAAGGTGTCCCGTGACAGGTACAGTGGCTACCCCCTGACCATCGAAGGCTTTGCATATCTGTGGTCGGGTGCTCGAGCCTCCTATGGTGTCAACAAGGGGAAGGTCTGCTTCGAAATGAAGGTAGGACACTCTAGTTGGACTTTCCGATGTACGCCAAACACCTATTTGTAAATCGCTCTTTGAATTCCTGGCTTTAATCCCACGAGAACCTGGTTGTGATTTGGCCCTTGTTTGCTTTTCTTGTTGTCTTTCAGATAAATGAAGAGATCTCTGTTAAGCACCTGCCCAGCAGTGAACCTGATCCACATGTGGTCCGTGTTGGCTGGTCCTTGGACACCTGCAGCATACAGCTGGGTTAGTCAGACCACTGTCTCACAGGCAGAACATGGAATACAACCCTAACTCTGCGGATGTTATATACTAGACAAGAGTTCTTAATATATATTTTTCCCTCCCTGTTTTAGGTGAAGAGCCTTTCTCCTATGGATACGGAGGAACTGGGAAAAAGTCTTCAAACTGCAAATTTGATGACTACGGCGAGAAGTTTGGTGAAAATGACGTCCTGGGTTGCTATGTGGTGAGTAGCTAGATGTTCTTCTCGACAACTGTGGGAGTCAGGTGGCTGAGCGGTTAGGGAATCGGGCTAGTAATCAGAACGTTTCCGGTTCCATTTCCGGCTGTGCCAACATGGCGTTGTGTCCTTGGGCAAGGCACTTCACCCTGCCTGCCTCGCTGTAGATAAGAGCATCTGATAAATGTAATGTAACCAGAGAGGCTGAGTGCAGCACAGCAGTGACCCTCCTGTGTTGTACAGGACTTTGAAACCGGCCAGGACGAGGTGGAGATGGCCTTCTCCAAAAACGGCAAGTGGCTGGACGTAGCATTCCGTGTTTCTCGTGAGGAGCTGGCCGGTCGCGCCATCTTCCCCCACGTCCTGGTGAAGAACTGCGCCATCGAGTTCAACTTCGGTCAGAAGGAGGAGCCCTTCTTCCCTGTTCCGGAAGGATACAGCTTCATCCAGGATGTGAAACTGGAAGACAGGGTCCGAGGAACCACAGGACCCGTCTCTAAAGCTGACTGTGAGGTGAGCGTGGGGTCGCTATGGAGGAACTGAAATGCTGCATGTGCGTGCTGTTTGCACATGTTAAACCATCATTGTGTTGTCATCGTTGTTGTACAGTCATTTTGAATGGTTCTTCTTCTGTGGTTGGTCAGCTGCTGATGATGGTTGGATTGCCTGCCTCTGGGAAGACCACCTGGGCCTTGAAGCACGCCCTGGAAAACCCCGACAAGAGATTCAACATCCTGGGTACCAACGCCATCATGGAGAAAATGAAGGTCTGCTGATCAGAACGTTCTTAGTTGTATGTCTTTTAATTTGTTTGTTTATTTTGGGGGGTTTCTGCTTTGTCGGGATGGAGAGGGTGCAGAGACTCAGAAATTATGGAGAGAGGTCAGAGTTCAAATAGAAAGTTACCCTGGCAAATGTTTGCTCACAAGCAACCCCTGAACATGTGATGGGGACAGCTTGTGTAAAGGCACCACACTGACTGTCAGTAATATCACACCAGTATTATGACAAATGAAACCATGCAAATAATCCAACTTTGAACCATCCAATCTTTCAGGTGATGGGTCTGCGTCGTCAACGTAACTACGCAGGTCGCTGGGACCTACTGATCCAGCAAGCTACCCAGTGTCTGAACCGACTGATCCAGATCGCAGCCCGCAAGAAACGCAACTACATCCTGGACCAGGTACTGTCACATCTCCCCCCTGCCTCCCCCCCCCCCCCCCTCTGCTGATCTCTGGTGCTCATGTCCATTAATGGCCTTTGTCATATGCTGTTTCTCTAGAAGCCATGACCCACATCTGAACTGCTGGAAGTTACCTCACTTTACCCTGCCCCCCCCCCCCCCCCCCGAACATCTGCTAATGAATTTGTTGAATTTACCGTAAATGAAAACCAGAATTTTGTCGTTGTATATGTTTTATTTTTTATATTTTTTAACCCCCCTCAGTGCTTTTGAATTTCTTGATTGTATGTCATGTTGGAAAAAGCTATAAGCTGCACAGATATAGTCCATGGCTAAAATAGGATGTTGAAAACAAGTAAACACTGCTGGGTGGTGAGTAAGAACAACACCTTATGTTGCTAAGTTAATGCTAAAGAGTTAGCTCAGCTTTAAAAAAGACTCACATCACCTCTGATGTAAGATTAGATAGATGTTACCTAGATATTTTATATACAGACTGCATATGGAACTTAAAAAAAATTATGTGTGTTGAAATTAATTTAAAAACTCAAGGTAAGTGAACTAACATGCTCAAATTTACAGGTCAGTTGGTCAAAGTTTAAAAACACGGTAGGTAAGGTCTAACGGACATGCGTGTGCTTTGGAACATGTGAGTATTGACAGGTAGGTGGTGTATGTTTGTTACATGATGAGGAGACACTTGGCCATGTGACAGGAAGCAGGTAAGCTCTTGTAAGTAACTGGGGACCCTGGTATTAACAATGAGACATGTGGACCCAGTTTGAGGGTAGGAGTTCTTCTGAAGTTGCGCTTGCAGTGTGGTCATGTGTCGCAGGAGACAGTGTGTGCAGCTGTGGTCACATGACACAACAAGAAGAACCTGCATATTAACGAGGCGTGAGACCATGTTGTTTGCTGTTGTGAATGTGATGTAAGAGTGGGTGCTGCTGTTAGCAAGACGCAATGAAGACAACTGTTCTATTGTCAAGTTAGACTTGCTACTGTGTTGTTATGGAAACCAGATGATGACGTAAGCCCAGTGTTGTAGCAGTTAGACCAGGTCAGATGTTGTAACTCCTTATCTGTCTGCCACGGGTCCCCCAAGTTCATTATAACAGGAAAACGTTGATCTAGACAGTCAAGGTAAGTTTGTGGGGTTGTGAGAGACATCGATAATGTAGTTCCAGAGAACTAGACAATGCAGGAACCAAACTCTCACACTTTCATCATTGCAGGAATCCAATTTTCCCTCCTAATGAAGGCAAAGCCGTAACGAAAAGCAAAAACAGATGAAAAATAATGAAAAGCTTGTAATTCTTTCTTGTCACCATTGCTAGACAAATGTATATGGATCAGCCCAGAGACGAAAAATGCGTCCTTTTGAAGGTTTTCAACGCAAGGCTATTGTAATTTGTCCCACGGACGAGGATATTAAAGAGCGAACGTTAAAGCGAACTGATGATGAAGGGAAGGATGTGCCTGATCATGCGGTTTTAGAAATGAAAGGTAGGAATTCCATGGATACCCCCCCTACCCCCCAAAAAATAAAAAACACAAGACGATGTATTTGCCATGTTTTTGTTTGTTGTGTGTTTTGACGAAAGTTGGAAGACACTCCCCCCCCCCTCCATCCCCGCCTCCCCAGAAAGTTTCTCTCTCTCCCTCCCTCTGTTTTTCATTCTATCACCCCCCCCCCTCCCCCATTTTTCGAACACCGTAAACTCGGGTGACGTCCAATTCAAGTGTTTGACTTTGGCATCAACCCTTGAAGGATTCATCCTGCGTTTTGAGTTTTTCTAAATTTAATGGAAGTCATTGTTGGGAGTTAAGATACAGCATAGTAGTTGGATCAGGATGGCTAAACTACAACAAGCTCTGCTTGGGGTTTACAGCTCATCATAATTTCCTGTCTTTTCAGTTTACTTTGTAGTTCATCTGTAGTTTTTTTTTTTTTTTTTTTTTTTTCAGTTTTTTTCTCCTCTTCATTTCCATTTCCCTCTCTAAACTGGAGCAAATCCTCCCCAGCTCTTTAGAGATAGAGGTTTTGCTCTAGGCCTGTATAACTCTGTATCACCTAACATATTCTCCCCCACCTCCCTCTCTCCCCTCTCTCCCCCCCTCCCTCCCTCCCTCCCCCTGTCTGCTGTCTTCAATAAGATGGTGATAATGCTTTTCTTTGTCTTTCGACGGCGCCGCCTCACCCATCCTGACCCCGCCCCTCTGCTTCCTGTAGCCAACTTTGTCCTCCCAGAAGCTGGAGAGTTTCTAGACGAGGTGACTTACGTGGAGCTGCAGCAGCCAGAGGCTGAGGCGCTGGTCAAGCAGTACAACGAGGAGGGCCGCAAGGCCGGCCCGCCCCCAGACAAGCGCTTCGACAACCGCCAGGGCGGCTTCCGGGGGCGTGGCGGGGGCTTCCAACGCTTTGATGCCCGCGGCGCCCCCCAGGGGGGCAGGGGAGGGGGCTACCAGAACCGTGGAGGCCCTGGAGGAGGTAACTTCAGGGGAGGTGAGGCCTGTTCTATGTTCCGCGTTCTGCGCGTGTGTGTTTCAAGCTCGAGGGACCCAACTGTTCTGCATTCCTCAGGGTATAACCGAGGGGGGTACCAGCAGAACCGCTGGGGTTCTAACCAGCGTGACGTAGGAACCGGAGCCAGAGGAACCTACAACCGCAGCCCGCAGTCAGGGGGAGGTTACAACGGCAACCGGCAAGGCCAGTACAACAAAGCAGGCAGTGGGAGTTACAGCCAGGGGCAGGTAAACACAGAAGAACATTATTTACCCCATTGCATGATAGTATCAAGCCATTGAAGTCATCATGTACAGGAGTTTGTATTAATTAAACTGGTTATTCTCTCTCTCTAGGCACAGTCATACAACCAGGGGTACAATCAAGGTAGCTACAATCAAGGAAACTACAATCAGGGCTATAACTATGGCAACTACAGCCAGTATCCAGGTTACAGCAGCCAGACCTACAGCCAGGCTCCTGCAGCCAGTGGGCAGAGCTACAACCAGCAGCAGCAGCAGCAGCAGAGCTATAACCAGCAGTACCAGCAGGTGAGCCCAGATACCAGCTGACTCACATCAAGGTCACTGGTTAATGACCTGCAGCTCAAATCCATGATATCTCAACTCATAACTCAAAGTCTGTGTGTGACTCTCTCCTCTCTTCTATCCTCTTCCTTTGTCTCTCTCTCCTCTTCTATCCTCTCTCTCTCCTCTCTTTCTCTTCTATCCTCTTTGTCTCTCTCTCTCCTCTCTCCATCTGTCAGTATGCTCAGCAGTGGCAGCAGTATTACCAGAATCAGAGCCAGTGGAATCAATACTACAACCAGTATGGCAACTATGGCAACTACTCCAACCAGGGTGCTCAAGGATCTCAGGGTTCTCAAGGCTCCCAGGGAACCCAGTAAAGCCCCCCCCCCCCCCTCCCCTCCACCCAGAGAGGCCCCACGGCGAGCCCCCCCATGCGGTGCCCCGTAACCATGACGACTCTCATTCCCTCAGCAGCATTCCATGCTTGTCCCTGGCTGCCATCTTTGGATCTCTGCCTTTTTTTCAATTTTATTTCTTCCAACATCTCCTGTCTTCCTTTCTGATTATAGCGGAATCATTTCAAGATTATTGTGTTGTTGTTTTTGTTGTTGTTTTTTTTTAAAGCCTAGTTTCACTCCCTGCATTTAAGGATATGTGATAGATAAATAATTGCTTTGACACTAGCTTTCATAGCGTTTAAGATTCTCCATGTAGTCACATTCAGCTGTTTTTCCTTTTCTGCCTATTGTTGAGTCAGGTCATTAGGGAGGAGCAACAATGGTGTAGTTATACGTGCACAAGTAGTACGCAAAGTTTAGTGCAGTGAATGTTCTTAGAGCACAGTGTAGCTGGGATTTGCATGTGTACAGTTCAGTTCGTTTTTAAAAGAAAAGGCTGATAGCGATGGAAAGTTGCTTTTTATTTTAAATTTACAGTTAATAGTTAATTTTATTTTTTATTTTTTTTAGATCAAAGAACCATACATAAGTAAGGTAATTGGTTTAAACTAATTATCCTGCATCAGATTGATTTAATGCTTATTGTACCCCTATTTATTGAAATTGAGGTCTTGAAGACTGATATTTTGATTATTTTTATATAACATTGTACAAAGAGATATTGTGATTGTCAAAACATATTCTAACAACATTTTGTTTCACATCATCTTACACATTTGTAATTCTCATGCTCATATAGTCCTTCCAAATCATTTTCCCCCAAATTTCAGATTCATTAAGATTTAGTGATCATTAGTTAGTTTGTGTGGTTGTAAACAATTTTATACAGTGTACCATGTATGTAAAACAGTATCTGCATGTCATTGTGTTGAATAAAAAAATAAGGCTCTTTTTGTATTTGAGAATATAATCTGAACATGCTAAATGGTTGGTCTTGAGTATTTTCTTCCAGCATTTTTTTGGTGTACTACTGGGCATAGACATTATAAACGTATAATTATATTATAAAATTCTAAATCTTTATAATGTCTACGCTACTGGGTATTACTTAGACTCCGCCCATGTGACGTTTACGCAGCTGTTTCCACCAATCACGTGTCTAGATTCTTTCCGCATTATTTTGTAAACATTTCAGGTTGCGGAAGACGAACACGCGTTTATATTGTGATTATTATTACTACTGGGTTAAAATAGCGTCTTTTTCTCTTCACTCATGGAGAGAAGTATAACGACAGTACACGCGATTAAATCTCTTGGGTAAGTGGAGTTTTGTTGAGAATGTTTGTTTCGCATTTTCTCTGTAAACTGCGACTAAAAAGTCTTATTATATTCAGGTACTGTGGAAGTGCGTGTGTAACACAATGTAGGTGTGAAGAACTGCCTTGCACACTCCTCACCTGGCTGGTGGCGAGTTTAAAGATGTTATGTCCAGAATTACAAGGTATAATGAAATAAACGAGTGTGTGATCTTAACGATAGTTTAGACACGCAAGTATAGCGTGTCTGAAAGTTTAATAGTTTTTTTTTAACCTTTTATTCCAGATATGAAGGCTGGTGCTGTGTTAGTGGAAGAACTCCGGACTGTGTTAACACACCTTCACTGTCCTCTGATATACATGACTGAAGATACACTAAACCCCCTGTTTCTGAACAAAGTCGTTGGTGAGACGCTTAAAGCTTAAAAAGCCCAGTGCAGTATGATGGATTATCAAATAATAAATCACGTTTCATTTTTCTTTTGACAGATTTCTTAGTGTCAGAATTACTCGCAGCAAGGATACTGAAATATAAAGACATCCAGCCTGAGAATGAGAGGACTGTAGCTGAGGCAGAGATGGATCAGAGAGTGTCAGATCCTCGTGTGGAAGAAACAGCAAAGTGGTTTAAACAGCTGGAGGACGGAGATGATGAACAGAATGATGATGGGATGAGAAGCGAAGAGAGAGAGAGGGAGTTGGCCTCCTTGTACCAAAACCTCGATTTGCCCCCCTCTTCTCATTTGACAGATGTCTGTCATCAAGTGAGTATAGGATTGTGCTTTGAAAGAGCTTAAAGTGCTACAGAACCATACTACCAACTATGTGTGAAAACAAATATATATTTATATATCACACAATCATAAAATGTAATTAGTCATTAAACTTATTACTATTAGTCAAATCAAAATGTATTTGTATAACACTTTTTACATGCAATGTCACAGAGGGCTTCACATATGCTGACTATCAGCATTGAGGAAGGATGAAGTCAGTCCAGTTTGTATTGACACCTGTGTCTGCCTGGCACCTGTGTCCCCAGGTGGAGGTGAGGCTGGCACAGCTCCCAGTGGGCAGTATGGAGCCACTGCTGGACAGCAGTCTGACCCCGGATCAGTGGGTATGTTGGGGGGCAGTTCAGGGGTGGTGCTGGAGAGCTCTCCTGGTTCTCAGGGGTCCTGAAAGTTTTAGATGTTTTGCTGGTTCAAATAAAAGGGTTGTTATCAAGCGCTGTGGAAGCCTCATAATGACCCATTCATTTGAATCAGGTGTGCTAGAGCAGGGAAACATCTGAAATGAGCAGGACAGCCTCTGAGGACCAGTATTTGACACTGCTTGTTCTGGAGGAAAGGCCCTGTGTACCTGCTATCACCCAGGGGGAAACATTGGCCTCGTTCTGTGTGTTTTTCCCTTCAGAGACAAGTGGAAAAGATCAACCAGGCTCTACTGGAGGACTACGGATGTCGACGGCAGATGATGATCAAACGTTTTCAAGTCACACTTCAGTCTTTTGCCTGGGGGGAAAAAAAGCAGGTGGGCTTTATGGGATAACTTGGGCCTGCAGGTCAACCCGGCATTGCTGACCTTTGGAATCTGGACAGATTAATTGTTTTAGGCCTCTGTGCAAAGGAGCATTATAATTGTCTTTCTAAGAAAACAACCTTGGATAACACTATAGATAAACTTTTATTGGGGACTATTAAGACATTTACATATTTGAGCCGGAATGGCTGTGCATGATTACGTTGTTGGAACATGATTAGTTAGCGGCAATGTTTTAAGAATATTTCTTGTTTAACATCTCATGATGCCATATTTATAAATACTATAAAGAACAATAACATCTGTCATGTTTTCAACAGGAACGCAGTAAAGCTCTGGCCTCGGTGCCTCCTCTCTCCTCCATTTCCCTCTCCTCCAAAGTGTCACTTCCTCTCCTGCTAGCTGCTCGGAAAGATCAGTCCTGGATTCTTCCAGTGAGAGCTGGGCTGAGCACCTCTGTCCACAAGGTACAGTCTTCCTGTCTGGGGGGGCAGGGAGTGGGGGAGTGGGGGTAGTTGTAGGGAGCCATGGAGGGACAATTCGATCCGATACCACCAAAAATGATCATTGAATTGAATTTGAATTTAATGTAATTGAAAAACTCTCTCCTCCAGGTTCTGATGGGCAGCGTGCCTGACAGGGGAGGCCGCCCGGGGGAGATCGAGGCCCCCATGCCCTCCTGGGGAGCGAGGACAGAGAGGGGGAAGGGCCCCCCTGGGCGCGGAGGGCGAAACCAGCAACGCAGAAACTTCCCTGGAAAGAAGGGAAAGAAGAAGAGAGATTCAGAGTAACTGTTGTCTGGTCTTCGAGATTGAGTGATTTAATGATTTGAGTGAGATATGTGAACCGAAGTTGATTGACATCCACATGTTTGCACTTTCCCTCCACTTAAGAGGATATTTTGTTTCATCATTTCATGAACAAATGTATAATTTTCTTATGTGCACAGGTGGGACATGAATTGTAGCCTTGCAAATAATTGGTTGCTGCTATAATATGATATCTGTTAGTAGATATTCAGAAATATTATGATAACTCATTGGTTTTGAGTGTGCCAATACTCATCTTTCTTTAATAAAGTCATCCTGTAGCGCTTCTAGTGTTTGACGTGACTTTGTCCAAAACAGCAAGTTATGTTTAAACAGCGCCTCTGGCGGTGGCTTGGGGGAAAGAGCTGTATGTCACATGCACCAAGTTCACAAGTTCACTTAAAACATGTTGCTATAAATAGGACTTCTACTAAAAACACACTGAAACACACCTGAAACTCATCTGAAACACACCTGAAACATGCCTGAAACACGCCTGAAACACACCTGAGACACGCCTGAAACACACCTGAGACACATCTGAAACACACCTGAAACACGCCTGAGACACCTGAGTCTCTAGGGGACCGGAAGTGTCTGCTGCTATTGGAAACTTCAGATCCTTTTTGTGATGCGCCTGTCATGTGTTGAAGGGGCTCCATCTAATTCAACTGTTTCCAAGATATTAATTGGATATTCATCGTTCTGACCAATGCATAGTCCAGTTGAGGATCGTTCGCGGGTTTTAATAGTTATAAATACACTGAAAACCGCTGGGATTCGGGTCAAAAACTGGAAGAACTACATTAATGGAGCGACCAACTCTCTCAAAAAAGTAAATCCCGATTTTTCCCCCTTAACGAATAGCCACCGTGTGGCTTCTCATATCAGGATATTTAAAGGGTATTCTGGTACAAAACAAAAAATCAAATAAATTTGTTCTCGTTCTTCTTTAATCTCATTTTCAGGAGAGACAGTTGAAGTTTGCGTTTGGTCGAGATTTGTCTTCGGTTCCACAGTTTGATGTGAAAGATGTTGGCGGTACTGTGCCGAAGTAAGTTCATTTTATGTTAAGAATTAGGCAGTTTATCCCACCCTTAACATTTAACCATCACCGTTATAATTCAATTGAAACGCCTCATGTTCTAACGTTGTTCTCATGGGAAATCATGCAGGTTCTTAGTGGATTCCTGTGGGTTTTTATCTCAGCATCTTCACACTGAAGGGCTCTTCAGGAAAACAGGCTCGTTAACCAGGATCCGGGCTCTGAGGGTAAGTGGGAGAGAGACAGGTGTAAGTGAGAGAGAGACAGGTGTAAGTGGGAGAGAGACAGGTGTAAGTGGGAGAGAGACAGGTGTAAGTGGGAGAGAGACAGGTGTAAGTGAGAGAGACAGGTGTAAGTGAGAGAGACAGGTGTAAGTGAGAGAGAGACAGGTGTAAGTGAGAGAGAGACAGGTGTAAGTGAGAGAGACAGGTGTAAGTGGGAGAGAGACAGGTGTAAGTGGGAGAGAGACAGGTGTAAGTGAGAGAGAGACAGGTGTAAGTGGGAGAGAGACAGGTGTAAGTGAGAGAGACAGGTGTAAGTGAGAGAGAGACAGGTGTAAGTGAGAGAGAGACAGGTGTAAGTGAGAGAGACAGGTGTAAGTGGGAGAGAGACAGGTGTAAGTGGGAGAGAGACAGGTGTAAGTGAGAGAGAGACAGGTGTAAGTGGGAGAGAGACAGGTGTAAGTGAGAGAGACAGGTGTAAGTGGGAGAGAGACAGGTGTAAGTGAGAGAGACAGGTGTAAGTGAGAGAGACAGGTGTAAGTGAGAGAGAGACAGGTGTAAGTGAGAGAGACAGGTGTAAGTGGGAGAGAGACAGGTGTAAGTGGGAGAGAGACAGGTGTAAGTGAGAGAGACAGGTGTAAGTGAGACAGACAGGTGTAAGTGAGAGAGAGACAGGTGTAAGTGGGAGAGAGACAGGTGTAAGTGAGAGAGAGACAGGTGTAAGTGAGAGAGAGACAGGTGTAAGTGGGAGAGAGACAGGTGTAAGTGAGAGAGACAGGTGTAAGTGAGAGAGAGACAGGTGTAAGTGAGAGAGAGACAGGTGTAAGTGAGAGAGAGACAGGTGTAAGTGAGAGAGAGACAGGTGTAAGTGGGAGAGAGACAGGTGTAAGTGGGAGAGAGACAGGTGTAAGTGGGAGAGAGACAGGTGTAAGTGGGAGAGAGACAGGTGTAAGTGGGAGAGAGACAGGTGTAAGTGAGAGAGAGAGACAGGTGTAAGTGGGAGAGAGACAGGTGTAAGTGAGAGAGAGACAGGTGTAAGTGGGAGAGAGACAGGTGTAAGTGGGAGAGAGACAGGTGTAAGTGAGAGAGAGAGACAGGTGTAAGTGGGAGAGAGACAGGTGTAAGTGAGAGAGAGACAGGTGTAAGTGGGAGAGAGACAGGTGTAAGTGGGAGAGAGACAGGTGTGATTCCTTTAGGAATATTATCCTCAGATGTTGACAATCCTCCCTCCGCTTCCACAGGCTGGACTGGAGCGGGGAGAGCCGGTGTTCTCACATCCATATTCAGCCACCTTGCAACCATGCGACGTGGCCTCCCTCCTGAAGCAGTTCCTGCGGGAGCTGCCGTGTCCCCTCATCCCCCTGGACCTCCAGGGACCCCTGTGCCACGCTCAGGGTTTGGAGGAGGGTCAGGAGGGAGCCAGAGATGAAGCCACACTGCTCATCACAGCTCTGTTCCCTGCCATCAACACCAGGACCCTCCAGTACCTCTGCATGTTTCTGAGACGGACAGCGGACAGGTGGATGTTTGACTCCTGTTCCCCCCTCCTTCTCATGTTCCGGGGTCTCTCTTACCCCCATCGACTGCTGCTTCCTCTCCAGGTGTACGGAGAACCGGATGGAGGTGGGGAACCTAGCTCTCGTGTTGGCCCCGAACCTGCTGCAGTCTCCTGCTGGAGGGTCTAAGCTGACCGCGGGAACCGAGAGACAGCTGGACATACAGGCTGCGGTTATTAAGGTTCTCATAGCGCATGCTGATCGCATCGGTAAGTTACTGTGCTGTGATGTTGTATCCCCCCCCCCCTCTCCTTTCCTCTGAAAGAGTGTGTGTAGAGAGAGCTGTTATAGAACATAACATAAATCGCTTTTGTCACATTAGATTGATTAGGTGCTTAAAACTTGACACAACATATTGATCTGTGATCCTCCCTCCCTCACCTTCCCCCCTCCCTCACCTCCCCCCCCCCCCAGGTGTGATCCCTCCCTGCCTTCTGAGCATGTCTCCGCTGTCGGAGGGCGGGGAGACCACGCCCCCAAGCGACGGCGGTAAGTTCCAGCAGAGAGGTGTTGGTGTTTACCGAAGCTTGAAGCGTCAGAGGCGGCGTAGTGTCGGAGGTGAGCCTGCTGCCAAACAAGCTGATCCTACTGAAGTTCATCGACGGATGTGTTTGTTGTCATACTCACAGTGGTTTGGTTGTAATTTATTATATATTTCTTCTGTTTTTTTTTCAGAAATCTTTGTAGACGCTCTTAGTAAACTGAAAACAGGCTTCAATCCTTCAACTGGTTCTTCAAATCCAGCAGAGAGTATGTGTTGAGGTCAATGTTGTGGTGTTGAGGTCAATGTTGTGGTGTTGAGGTCAATGTTGTGGTGTTGAGGTCAATGTTGTGGTGTTGAGGTCAATGTTGTGGTGTTGAGGTCAATGTTGTGGTGTTGAGGTCAATGTTGTGGTGTTGAGGTCAATGTTGTGGTGTTGAGGTCAATGTTGTGGTGTTGGTGGAGGTTCATATCAGCTGCCAGAGTTAAAGATGGACCATAATGTAAACAGACATGGTGTCCTGCAGAAGTCACCATGCTGTTCTTAACACACATCCTCAGGTCAGCTGACAAGCCGCCCCACTTCTCACTCACCAATCACAGTCAAGAGGAAGTGCACCGAGGATCCAGTTCCAGATGTCGAAGGCTCTGCCAAGAAAAGGTACTGCTGATGGCAGCCTCATGAATCTGAGGGATCTGTCTACTCAGAGCTGTTCAAATGTCTGCTGGGGAAGGATTTATAGTGTTTGACAGAAACCACCTGACACAGATTACACAGGGCCAATCAATCTGGAGAGAATTTCCTTCCAGGACAGGATCTTAATGGGCCAAAGAGCCCTTTAAGAGGAAGTTTTAGGTAAAATTAGATTAGATAATCCATTATTTGTCCCAGAGTTGGGAAACTGCGGTTCACAACAGCAGCAGGGTATAGTACAGCACGCAGAGGAACCAATTTTTCGTGTGACGTTTTGATGAAACCCTGTTCTCTGCCAGACGGTCTGTCCAGGACCTGAGGGAGATCCAGAGTGTTCATCTCTCAAACGTTGTGAGTGAAGTGGTCCTCAAGAGGAAAGAGGAAGCCTGCGTCACACCGCGTACATCCGAGGAGAAGAATAATCCAAACATTGATTCTACATTACTCAACAGGTCAGTATTACACTAACAAAGGCGAATATTTACTTCTGAAATGTACTATGGTGTACGTCTGTTGTCAATGTTGTTTTGCACGTGTTAAGTCTGTGTATTTGAGTCATTTTGGCTAACTGTCCTCTTCCTGAAAGACCTGAGGTAGAAGAGGATCATTGTCAGCGAAGACGATCTCTACGATTCTTCAACACAGCCAGCTGGAACATTCTAGTACGTTTAGAATCACTGAGCTCTTCGCATCACATTCCGAGTTCCAAATGACCGACTGTCTCATTGCCTTGTTCTGATGACAGAACACGACTGGTCATGAATCTGTGATTCCTGGCAGTCACACGTCGTCTGATGACACTGGTGGAGTTTCCATCTGCAAGGTGGAACACAAGAACACCAGTAGAATCCCTGTCAATCTGAACCAGGGACCTGGAAGAGGTATGGAGAGTTCTAGCTCACAGACCTTTATTTACCTGGTCTGTCTCCTTGGGTGTAACCATAATCTTTACCTAAACAGGTGTGACGGAGATTGAGATGGAGGACGACCCTGATCTGCTCAACCTCAGCTTCATAGAGGACCCCACAGACCCCCAGGACGCACCTGTCCCCACAGACCCCCAGGACGCACCTGTCCCCACAGACCCCCAGGACGCACCTGTCCCCACAGACCCCCAGGACGCACCTGTCCCCACAGACCCCCAGGACGCACCTGTCCCCACAGACCCCCAGGACGCACCTGTCCCCACAGACCCCCAGGACGCACCTGTCCCCACAGACCCCCAGGACGCACCTGTCCCCACAGACCCCCGGGACGCACCTGTCCCCACAGACCCCCAGGACGCACCTGTCCCCACAGACCCCCAGGACGCACCTGACTCCCCCACCAGCACAGGGGGAGTGGAGCGAGAGGGTGACGTCACTTCGCTGGAGGTCAAGGACATGGAAGTATTGGAGCAGCTGAATGACTCAGCTGACTGTGAACTAGGAGGTCTGGTGAAGAAGACTGAGGTGCATCACAAAGCTGAAGAAGATGACCCAGACAAGGAGACGCTCGCACAGGAAGTGCCGGGTCGGGTGGGCAGGAAACACAGAGCTCCTCGACGGTCCATCAGCCTGCCTGAAGTGAACCTGGAGCTCCTGAGAGATGAAGACCTGCAGGAGGAAGACATGAGCGACCAAGACGAAGAGGACATGTTTCTGTTGATCAGCCATAAAGACCAAGACCCTCCGCAGTCCAGGAGGACAAACACAGAGGACGACCGACCGACAATGACCGCAAAAAGCGTAGCGTCGATAACGTTGAACGCTAAAAAGGCAGAGCTGAAATGGGAGCCAAAGACGGAGAAACCGGTCGAGTCTGGTTTCAAGAAGTGTCGTATGTCTATGGCCGACCATCTCCGACGCTTCAACTCCCTGGCGACTCTGCTGCGGGCTCCCAGGACCCCACCGACGACCCCCGCTCCCCTCCTCAGAGATGCCCTACATGAGACTCTGCTGGGGAGGGAGCGCAGGGGGGCTCTGGGTCTGCAGCGCCAGGGGGCGCGGAGGTTTGGACGCTCCATTAGTCACGATGGAGTGCCTGGACCTCTGGGAGTGCTGGCCAGGGAAGAGGACCAGCCAGGGGGAGCCCACAGCCCCGAGCCTCTGGTCCAGTCAGCGCCTCCACAGCCGACCGGGGAACTGGAGGCTTTCCTCCTGGAGCTGGATCCAGAGACCCACCGCCCGTTAGGAGACCCGCGGGTTGAGAAGGGCGTTCCACAGCCTGGGGGGAGCAGAACCATGGCAACCAAGCCAGGACTGCACCACCTTCTACAGGAACAGTTGAGTCTGAGGGACAAGGTGGGTGGAGGAGATGTCACATCCCCAGGTCAGCTGGACAGACAGACCCAGACTCAAGCCACCTCGGCTGGGCGACACCAGACCGCCTCGCTGGTGGGGAAGGACCTCCAGGTCCAGTCCAGACCTTCTACAGCTGCCACTTTGTACCTGCACACACACAAGTGTTGTCTACACATCAGCATGGCCACACAGACTGACACAGAGAACTATAAGACAGCAAACACAGAGAACTACAACACAGCAAACACAGAGAACTACAAGACAGCAAACACAGAGAACTACAACACAGCAAACACAGAGAACTACAACACAGCAAACATGGAGGCTGTGTGTTTGCCTGTCGATGTCTCTGCGTTTGACTTCATCAATGTCGACATGGAAGGATGTTCCCTGGAAGCTCCTCCCCCAGCCCTGACGCTCAGGCCCCAGTCCACCAGGAGGCGCTACAGAGACTCTCCCCGCTGGCTCATTCATGAGGTCAGCATGGCCTCAGGGGACCCGCTGCAGATATGACACTGTGAAGCTCTCTTCTTCTTCTGATTACAAACAGTGTTTCTGTGATATTATTTCTTCTTCTGTTAACATACATTGTGCATGTGATGGTTAAATAGTCGTAACAATTTGTTTTGTTTTCTCTGAAATTGGTGGGGGGGCACATTTGATAACAAACACAAATCTCTTTTGTTAATTGTTATTTTATGTTTTTCTGCTATAGTCTTAATATGTACTTTGAAACTTTGTTTATTATTGATAGAGACAATATTTAATGTTTTGTATTTTATTTACCAGAATTCGTTTTTTTGTTTGTTTTAATCTAAATAAAAGCTTTCAATTTAAAAGAAATGTTGTTCAGCATCTTTCTCTCTCTTTAAACTGTGTTTGTATGAATCCATCTGAAAACGTGAACTATCAGAACACATTCAGATGAATTCAATCCATGTTTTATCCCAATAATAGTAACCGGTATGTTCTAATTTCATTGCAGTCATGATACTCTCTGATATAATCGAGAAATTGTTTCTTCTGACTGGTGTGAGCACATTTTTTTTATTCTTTTATTTTTTTTTGTGTGTAATTTTGCTCCGCCCCTTTTTCATGTGTCAAAGTGATCTGTCAGTGTCTTCCAACAGCCAGAGACACTGGAGCCACATTGTCCTACGCTGGGCAGCCAGGGTGAGGTAGGAGAGAGAGACAGAGCCGAGAGAGAGAGAGAGCGGCGAGGTGAGGAACCCCCTGGCCAAGGATCCCCATCCTGCTCGAGGTGAGATCTGTGACTCCTGCTGAGAATGGCCGAAGGAGGAGATGGAGAGGAGGAGATCCAGTTTCTTCGCACGGTGAGTGATGCTGTGTGCTCTTCAGATGAGGAAAAACTATAGGACTTGAGTTAAAATATAAGAAAAAAGGTCTGGTAACAGCTTACAATAAAACCAGTCTTTCTAAGTTCTTCATGAACTCATATATCTGTGTTCCTTTAGTAGTGGCCTGCATGATTTTGGCTTGAGAGAGTGGCGTGGACAGGTGCTGGCCTAGTCTGCATTGTCTTATCTATTTTTACTCCTGAATCACCCTGTTACTGTTTGGACTCTGAGCAGGAAGTTTAGAGCCAACAGCTGAGTCCAGCAGACACAACGTCAGGAACAACTTCTATACAATCACAGAAAGATCAGCAGAAAATCTGACCGTCTGTCATCAAATAATGAGGACGTGTCACAGAAATCATTAATAAAAAAATATTCATAAAAGTTGTCTTTAGAGTTAAGGGGCTAGACTGCATGAAATTGAAGAAGGAGTACAATATAGATGTTGAATCAGTAATCGTCTAGTGAAAGAATGAGTTGAATTCATTGGGATTAGGAGTTGTAGCAGGCTAGAGTCAGTGCAGACAGACTGGAGACTGCCCTCCTGCCACCCCAACCCCCCCCACCCCACCCCACTGTCCCGCACAGTCTCTCTGAAGACCGGTTCTCCTCTGTCTCCGTGGAGACCGTCTCCCTCCACTGTCTCCCTGGAGACTGGTTCTCTCCTTCCCCTTGCATTGGTACACATGGTAATTCTGCTCCACATAGTTCAAACGGTCCAATCACACATCAGCATGCAGAGGTGCAGGATATTCTGGCAGCCATGTTGTTTCTGTCACTGGTGTATCTCGTTAATTTCCATTTAAGAGCCATCGCTTAAAGGCTTATATGAATCTCAGGTAATGCTCACTGGCTTTTTATTACATGTTACTGCTGTGTCAAGTTTGATACTGTGGATAATCTTATAAGAAGAGCCTCCTTCTCCCTGAGCACTCAAACTTTCTTTTTATAGCTCTTGAGTTTGAATCTCTGGAAGGAGAAAGGTTTGAATCTCTTTACAATCACAATCTCTTTAAATCTCTCTACAATCTCTTTAAATACTTTGTGTGAAACCAAACAAGTGCCAAAAGGATGAGCCACAAGAGCTTTCACTTAACCAAGTTACAATGACATGGCATGCATCTCCAACGTTCAGTAGTGTACTGTAGGAAAGCAGGTAATAATAATAAAATACCTCACTGAGAGTACAAAACATGGCCAAACATGCCCCCACAGGCCCACTGTGGACCAGACCAGTGGATCAGACCATTGGATCAGACCAGTGGATCAGACCAGTGGATCAGACCATTGGATCAGACCAGTGGATCAGACCATTGGATCAGACCAGTGGATCAGACCAGTGGATCAGACCAGTGGATCAGACCAGTGGACCAGACCAGTGGATCAGACCAGTGGATCAGACCAGTGGATCAGACCAGTGGACCAGACCAGTGGGTCTGTGGATGGGTTTACTGTCCTGCTGTCTGGCAGTGAACCGGATGTGTGATATACTGAGAGTGTTGAGGAGAAAGTGTTGAGTCTGAACCTGAGGGGGGGGTCAGCTGGATGGAGGGGTGTGAGGGAGGATGGGAGGGGGGGTCATCGCTAGCTGTGATGTTGTTCATCCTCAACTCCGCAAAGATCTATATTTACAGTTTTGGGATTAGCGAGTTCATGTGTTGGTCTCCATCATCACCTCCTCTTTAAAGGTGTACGGTCACAGTACAGACTCTCTCTCTCTCTAAGTATAATAAATATACCTTTTTGATCAGACCAGTGACCAGCTCATCAGTGTTTAATAGTAACCAGACTCTGGAAGTATCTCTGGCACTGTGCTGTTAGTATCTCTGGCACTGTGCTGTTAGTATCTCTGGCACTGTGCTGTTAGTATCTCTGGCACTGTGCTGGTAGTATCTCTGGCACTGTGCTGGTAGTATCTCTGGCACTGTGCTGTTAGTATCTCTGGCACTGTGCTGGTAGTATCTCTGGCACTGTGCTGGTAGTATCTCTGGCACTGTGCTGGTAGTATCTCTGGCACTGTGCTGGTAGTATCTCTGGCACTGTGCTGGTAGTATCTCTGGCACTGTGCTGGTAGTATCTCTGGCACTGTGCTGGTAGTATCTCTGGCACTGTGCTGGTAGTATCTCTGGCACTGTGCTGGTAGTATCTCTGGCACTGTGCTGGTAGTATCTCTGGCACTGTGCTGGTAGTATCTCTGGCACTGTGCTGGTAGTATCTCTGGCACTGTGCTGGTAGTATCTCTGGCACTGTGCTGGTAGTATCTCTGGCACTGTGCTGGTAGTATCTCTGGCACTGTGCTAGTTAAGTTTGTTGTGGATGATGCTGCTCTCTAGGTGGTGCAGAGTGTCGCATGTCTAGCGGTCCCAGGGGGGGAATGTGGGCGCAGCAGGTGTACAGTCTGAAATAGACGCCAGGGAGGCGTGACCTATGAACCGCCAGAGCAGCAGTGATTAGAGCCCGGGCGGCAAAGCCAGGGGAGGGGGGGGGGGGGGGGTTTCGGGAGAGAGGCCGCTAACAGCTGTTTGAGTTTTGACCACGTTTCCAAAGCATGCCAGGATATCTGCTGGTGTTTTCATGAAGTCTAAAAACTGAAATTCAGATCAGCCTCCTTTCATAACCCCCACCCCCCCCCCTCCACCCACCCCCCGCAGCCCCCCAATCAGAGAACTTTTAAAAATCTCCACTGATGTCAGAAAATGTGCGCCTGCGCCTTCATCCACTTATACACCATCACTGTGTCAGCCCCTGTTAAGCTGCCTCTAAATCTGTATCAGCTGTAACTCTACCCCTGACTAGCGTGTGTGTCATGTAGGTTGGTCTCAAGGTTAGAGAAGCCGAGTTAAATAGAACATGTCGTGTGGTGAAGACAGACTCACCTCATGGAGCCTCTTTGTCTTCTGAATGTCTGTCCTCTTTTAATGTGAACATCTGGAACATTCAAAGTAATAAAAGCTCTCTGAATCTCTCCAGTTGAAGTCCAGATATAGAATGATACACTAGATTGGGATGTTGATATTTTGTATTAAAACAAATTCAAAAATTACATTGTAAATTGTTTCTCCGATGTGTAAGAAATCCTTATTACAGCTTTAGCTCATATAATCCATGGTCCATAGGCTGTTTGGTGGTGGTTTGAAATAACAAAATTGCCGCTGTGTTTGTGTGTTGACCAGGATGACCAGGTGGTGCTGCAGTGCACTGCCTCCATCCTGAAGGAGCAGATCAAGCTGTGTTTGTCATGCGAAGGATTCGGGAACAGACTCTGTTTCCTGGAGACCACTTCCAACGCCCAGGTCAGTAACAGCGTCCATCCACAGCTTCAGACATCCAGCATCAAACCTTTAAGCCGTTCCACAGACTCTGATCAGCTGTAGCCCCCTACTCTGTGGAATAAAGTTCCCATTTTTAATCAGGTCATCCCCCACCACCAAGACTTTTAAGTCTTCTTAAAACATATTTTTAGTCTTTGGCATTCGAGTCAGTTTAGGGTCACTTCTGCTTACTGTAATTGTGTTTTATCTTTTGTTCTTATTTATTGTTGTTTTGCCCTATTTGATGTTTTGGTACGGCACTTTGGTTGGCTGATTTTAAATATGCTCTATAAAAAATAAAAAATAAATGACTTGACTTGATCCATCAATGCATCAGGTGTTGTTGCAGTGTAGCTGATGGATGGTCATGTTTCCTTTTCCAGAATGTTCCTCCGGATCTGGCGATCTGTTGCTTCATCCTGGAACAGTCTCTCTCAGTGAGAGCTCTGCAGGAGATGCTGGCCAACACATCAGACCTGAACGAGGTGGGGTTCAAGGTTCAACCACAGGGAGCCGACAGTCTGTGGAGTTTACCAGCTGAATAGAACATCTTAGAACACACAAAACAACACACTTGGTGATGGTTGTGTTAGATGTGCTGTAGCTGTTCAGAGCCTCGTACTGAGGTAGCTTGTTTTCAAGCAACTTAACTCTGTTTTGTTGTCTCTTCCCCTTGACCGCACTCCCTCAACACTCTTCCATCCACCAACCGTAGGCAGTCGATTTGGACAAATGGGTACGTCTCCTCAAGCTTCAGTTCCCATCACGTTTTTCTCCTCCTCTTCCTCTTCTTGTCTACCCTGAGAGTCTTCCTCTGTCCTTCTCTGAGTCAGTGAACTTCTCCCCCCCTCCCTCCCCAGCCCACCCGCTCGCCTCCACACACACACACACACACACACACACACACACACACACACACACTCCTGAAGCACTTCTCCCTGTCAGGATCCTCTGATGAATCCCCTCTAACCTCGCCCTCCTCACTCACAACCAGCAGCTCACTCATCGCGTCTCTCCAACTCTCCTTTGGTGTTGTCATAGCTGGGATACCAAGGAGCGTATCACATGACACTCAAGTAACGATGCCTGTCATCGGCTTTGGAGCAGCACGGTGCTGTTAAACATCCTGGCTGCAACGCCACATCCACACACGCACCCACACCCCACCCCCCCGCCCACACACACACACACACACACACATCACACACGTCTCATATACCTCCCGATGAATGATGTCATCACTACAGCAGTGGCCCAGTCCTTTTATCTATAGCCTGTCCTCTTTCTCAAGATAGACGTTGTGCGGCTCTGTATGTTAACTCCTCCCTCCCTGTGTGGTGTTCAACAACCTCTCGTACCGTATTAACCTGTAGAACTGCAGGACGACAGTATCATTGTCTCTAGGTATAATCCCTGCATTAGCACTTGACGATTGTCCCTGAAAACCACTAATCGTAACAACGCTCCATACGTAACCATGTATAATATCTGTATGTTTTCAGTAGCGTAAGTGTTGCGTATTGTGTTGATGTATTTGAATCTGACCTTACAGTTGTACTGACAGTTTGTGTGTTTTATTTGACTGGTTCTCTAGTCTGGTTGTTGTGATCCACTCACACCTGTGATAGCTGGTAGCTGGTTGTGGTTTTCGGATGTTTCTATGACTTCTCTGGAGGGAGACCCAGGGCCTCCAGGCTGGTCCTGCAGCCCTCCACCCCCTCTCTCTGGCTGGCTGCAGTAGTGCTGTGTGCCCTGGGCTCTGGGCCTCGCCCTGGTTCTGTGACTGGAGTGTAACTGGTGCTTGTCTCTGTCTCCGCCAGTCGTCTCAGGGCGGGGGTCATAGGACCCTGCTGTACGGTCACGCCATCCTGCTGAAACACACCCACTCCAGCATGGTGAGCTGACCCCCCCCCTCTCTCTCTTCATCTCTGTTCCTCTCACTCTCTTCCTCTCTACCCCTCTCCTTAAAGGGGTCATTCACTACGAAAAACGATTTGACCTTAGTTGAATAACGACAGTTCAGGGTGTAACATGAACATACAGTGAACCTCCACTGACACCTCTCTCCTGTGTAATTCTCACTTAAGGAACACTGAGAGAACAACCTAAAACCCCCTGGTGAAAGACCCCTTCAACAGTCTAGTCTCCCACTATCAGTCTACAACAGTCAGAGTTTGTGTTTACATGTATGTGACCCGTCTCTCTCTCCTGCAGTATCTCAGCTGTCTCACCACATCTCGCTCGCTCACAGACAAACTAGCCTTTGATGTGGGCTTGCAGGAAGACTCCACAGGTACAGGTCGTGTTGTACACACCTCTATCAAGGTTAGGACTTTTATTCTGAAGTGTTGACCGAAGCTCACGTTGACTCCTCCCCCAGGTGAGGCGTGCTGGTGGACGATTCACCCCGCCTCCAAGCAGAGGTCAGAGGGTGAGAAGGTCAGGGTTGGAGACGACCTGATCCTGGTCAGTGTGTCGTCAGAGAGATACCTGGTGAGACGTGGCTCCATGTAGAGCACCTTCCTCACCTGCTGCCTGAGAAGATACCTCATCACCTCATCTGTCTGTCTGTCTGACTGACTCTGTCTCTCTCTCTCTCTGTCTGTCTGTCTGTCTGTCTGTCTGACTGACTCTCTCTCTCTCTCTCTCTCTCTCTCTCTCTCTGTCTGTCTGTCTGTCTGTCTGACTGACTCTCTCTCTCTCTCTCTCTCTCTCTCTCTCTCTCTGTCTGTCTGTCTGTCTGACTGTCTCTCCCTCTCTCTCTCTCCCTCTGTCTCTCTCTCTCTGTCTGTCTGACTGACTCTCTCCCTCTCTCTCTCTCTCTCTCTCTCTCTCTCTCTCTCTCTCTGTATGTCTCTCTCTCTCTCTCTCTCTCTATCTGTCTCTCACTCGCATTCTCCCCCTCTCTCTCTCCCTCTCTGTCTCTGTCTCTCTCTCCCTCTCTCTTTCTCCCCCCCACTCTCTCTCTCCCAGCATCTCTCCTATGCCAGTGGAGACCTGATGGTGGACGCCTCCTTCATGCAGACTCTGTGGACCATGAACCCTGTGTGTTCAGGCTGTGAGCTGGTGGAGGGTAAGGATGAACCCTGTGTGTTCAGGCTGTGAGCTGGTGGAGGGTAAGGATGAAGCCTGTGTGTTCAGGCTGTGAGCAGGTAGACAGGTGCTCCGCCTGTCTCACTGCAGCAGCTGATCTGTCTCCCCTCTCTGTCCTCTGTGTGTCGCAGGCTTCCTGACTGGAGGCTATGTTCTTAGGCTGTTCCATGGACACATGGACGAATGTCTGGCCATCCCTGCTGCCGAGCAGGGGGACGACCAGCGCAGGTGGGCAGACACTTCACAGTCTTTTTAACCCAGAAGAACGACATCAAACTGTGTTCTGTGTTGATGTCCCTCGCCCATTAGAGTGTTAGCTTAGCTTAGCTTCCTTTCTTGTTCCTCTCAGAAATGCTCATTATGAGGGCGGGGCTGTCTGTAGTCACGCCCGGTCCCTGTGGCGTCTGGAGCCTCTCCGTATTGGGTGAGTGTGGACCAACCCACTTCTGTCCAGCAGCCAATCAGAAACCATCCAGGTTTACCAGCCCTCGGTTGACCTCTGTTTGAAGTGCTGTGCTTGTCTTCCAGGTGGAGTGGGAGTCATATCAAGTGGGGCCAGTCTTTCAGGGTGCGTCACATCACCACGGGCCGGTACCTCTGTCTGGACGAGGACAAGGGTCTCCTGGTGGTGGACCCAGAGAAGGCAAACTCCAAGATGTCCGCCTTCTGCTTCAGAGCTACGAAGGTAAGATCAGTCTGACTGACCAGAGTCACTGAAGGACAAGATGGAGATGGATGAAGAGAGATAAAGAAATGAGGAGATGGCTAAAAAGATAAAGAGATGGATAGATAGAGAGATGAAGAGAGAGATAGAGAGTTGTGAGTGTTAGGAGACCCTGCTCACCTGCTCCCTCTGAAGATCATTCCTTCTCCTTCCTCCCCCTCCTCTCTCCTTCCCCCCCTCCCCCTTCCCTCACCCCCCCCTGCAGGAGAAGATCGAGGTGGCCCAGAAGAGAGATGTGGAGGGCATGGGGACCCCGGAGATCAAGTACGGGGAGTCCATGTGTTTCGTCCAGCATGTTGCCACCGGCCTCTGGCTCACCTACGCTGCCGTCGACGCCAAATCCGCCCGCCTGGGTCCCCTGAAGAGGAAGGTGAGGAAGGCCTGGTGTTGCCATGGGGACCGTTCCGCTGGTCTGTGGTGAAACCAGACCGCTCAGCCAGCTTGTTCTCCTCTCACAGGCCATCCTGCACAAGGAGGGCCACATGGACGACGCTCTGACTGTGGCCCGCTCCCAGACTGAGGAGTCACAGGCAGCCAGGATGATCTACAGCACAGCTGGACTGTTCACACAGTTCATCAAGTACGACCTGCGGCACGCACACACACACACACATGCACACACACTTACACACACACTTACTGGTCCAGGACCTCCTCACTCACAGGATCAGATACTATTTTAAGTTACATTTGAAGAGAATGAGTAGAGTTCCTTATTGTTTGGGTTGCTGATGATGCTTGTGTGTGTGTATTTATCTCTGTGTGTGTGTATATATCTATGTGTGTGTCTGTCTGTGCGTGTCTCTATGTCTCTGTGTGTCTATCTGTGTGTGTGTGTGTGTGTGTCCAGGAGTCTGGACTCCCTGAGTGGGAAGAACAAGGCCCCGGGGCCCCCCTCTCTGCCCATGGACGCCGTGTCTCTGGCCCTGCAGGACCTCATCTTCTACTTCCGGCCCCCGGAGGAGGAGCTGGAGCACGAGGAGAAACAGTCCAAGCTGCGCTCCCTCCGCAACCGACAGAACCTGTTTCAGGAGGAGGTGGGAAGGGCACACTCAACGCTTAAAAAAACAACAAACAAACAAATATCATTAATTTTGGGAAACAAATAATAATTCTAAGTTGAAAAATCTTTCAGAAAAATTCTCAAATTAGTTGTTTCCACCTTTATCAATGATTATACTAACTATGAACTATGTAAAAATACATACGTACTTGTTTGTCTGTGGTCCAGGGCATGATCACGTTGGTGCTGGACTGCATAGATCGTCTGAACGTTTACAACACAGCTGCCCACTTCTCTGAGTTTGCTGGAGAGGAAGCAGCCGAGTCCTGGAAGGAGATCGTCAACCTGCTGTACGAACTGCTGGGTAAGAAGAACAACAGTAATACTGTTTATTTAAATTGGACTTTTGCTCCCTCAAAGCACTCCCTCAAAGCACTAGGGTCCTCAGGTGACCAGAGAGAGGGACAGCAGAGATATGGATGTACCGTACTGTGCAGAAGTCATGGCAACTTAATTTATTTTTTACATGAATGTAAAATGTTCTGTGTTCTTGTTCTGTGTTCTGACTGTTCCTCTGCTGCTGTTGTCATGCGCAGCTTCGTTGATCCGTGGTAACCGTGCCAACTGCGCTCTGTTCTGTGACAACCTGGACTGGCTGGTCAGCAAGCTGGATCGCTTGGAGGCTTCCTCAGGTATACGACCTCACATGACGTTACTTTACACATGATTTTACTATTTTAAACCCTGTGCCCTCTTTCTAGATCATTCTCTTTATAGTTTCACAGGCTTTTTTGTATATATATATCATTTTTTTCCACTGCGGGACAAATAAAGGATTAGCTGACCTCTGAGCTACAGCGAGAATCCACATCCTCAACATGTTGTTAAGCTTTAAGAAGCCACACCTCTTCTTCTCCCTAACGTGGTGTCTCCTGCCGCAGGTATCCTGGAGGTGCTGTACTGCGTCCTGATTGAGAGTCCTGAGGTTCTGAACATCATCCAGGAGAACCACATCAAGTCCATCATCTCCCTCCTGGATAAACACGGACGGAACCACAAGGTCTTTACACCTTCTGCACGAGTGGCCGGTCTGTTGTATCTGCTCAGGTCCTCAGACCTCCTGCTCAGGTCCTCAGGCCTCCTGCTCAGGTCCTCAGGCCTCCTGCTCAGGTCCTCAGGCCTCCTGCTCAGGTCCTCAGACCTCCTGCTCAGGTCCTCAGGCCTCCTGCTCAGGTCCTCAGACCTCCTGCTCAGGTCCTCAGGCCTCCTGCTCAGGTCCTCAGACCTCCTGCTCAGGTCCTCAGACCTCCTGCTCAGGTCCTCAGACCTCCTGCTCAGGTCCTCAGACCTCCTGCTCAGGTCCTCAGGCCTCCTGCTCAGGTCCTCAGACCTCCTGCTCAGGTCCTCAGACCTCCTGCTCAGGTCCTCAGACCTCCTGCTCAGGTCCTCAGACCTCCTGCTCAGGTCCTCAGACCTCCTGCTCAGGTGTTGAGCTCCACACCTCTGCCCTCTCTTAGGTTCTGGACGTTCTCTGTTCTCTCTGCGTGTGTAACGGCGTGGCAGTCCGGTCCAATCAGAATCTCATCACAGAGAATCTACTTCCGGGTCGTGACCTCCTACTGCAGACCAACATCATCAACTATGTAACAAGGTGAGTAGCGTGAAAAACACAAGTAGCGTTCTTATTTTAGGGCAGGAGGGTCCAACCCTGGTCCTCTGGAGACACTGTCCTGACAGTCCTGCTCCAGCACACCTGATTCTCATGAATGGGTCGTTATCAAGCTCTGTGGAAGCCTCATAATGACCCATTAATTAGAATCAGGTGTGCTGGAGCAGGGAAACATCTAAAATGGTCAGGACAGATGTCCCTGAGGACCAGAGTTGGAGACCCCTGCTTCAGGGTGAGTTCTCCCTCTGGTTCTGAGGATCCTCTCCTTCCTCCTCCTTCAGTATGAGGCCAAACATCTTCCTGGGAACGTGTGATGGGTCGACCCAGTATAAGAAGTGGTACTTTGAGGTGATGGTGGATGAAGTGGAGCCCTTCCTGACAGCTCAGGCCTTCCACTTGCGCGTGGGCTGGGCCCTGACGGAGGGCTACAGCCCCTATCCTGGAGGGGGCGAGGGCTGGGGGGGCAACGGTGTGGGGGACGACCTCTACTCCTACGGCTTCGATGGACTCCACCTGTGGTCAGGTGGGTCAAGGCTTGA
>CM059310.1:8877500-8890000 GCA_030340665.1 Neosalanx taihuensis
CCCAGGTGGGGAGGATCAACCTGGGCCAGAACGTCAGCAGCCTGCGCTACTTCACCATCTGCGGCCTGCAGGAGGGATTTGAACCGTTCGCCATCAACATGAAGAGGGACATCACCATGTGGTTCAGCAAGAGCCTGCCTCAGTTCGTCCCCGTGCCACAGGAGCACCCTCACATGGAGGTGAGCTCCCCCCCCCCCCCCCCCCCCCCCAGCCAGCCTGTCTGATCTCATCAATAGGGAGTCATGTGGAGCAGTCAGTTAAGGTGTTGGGTTAGTAATCAGAAGGTCCCTGGTTCGAACCCTGGCTATATCAACATGACGTTGTGTCCTTGGGTAAGGCACTTCACCCTACTTGCCTCGAGGGGGTGCTGTGAATCGCTCGGGATTAGAGCGTCTGATAAATGACTCAATGTCATATAGTCAGTTTAACAACCTCTTCTCAGCTGGTCTGTGACTGACTTCTTCGTCTGTTCTGCTAGATCTCTCGTGTGGACGGCACGGTGGACAGCGCCCCCTGCCTGAAGGTCACCCACAAGACATACGGCTCCCAAAACGCCAACACAGATCTGCTCTTCCTCCGTCTGAGCATGCCCGTGGAGTTCCACGAAACCTTCAAGGTTCCCGCCGGCACCACGCCCCTCACCCGCACCCTCACCATCCCCGAGGACGAGGTCCTGGAGGTGGACCCCGACTCGGACTTTGAGGTGCTGAAGAAGTCGGCCACTCGTAAGGAGCAGGAGGAGAAGGAGAAGGAGCCGTCTGTCCCCAAGGAGACGCCGGCCAAAGGAGGCGAGAACGAGAAGGACGCCTCGACAGAGAAGAGCAAGAAGAAAGGGTGAGGAGAGAGGGGGAGCTGGGGTGAGGAGAGGGTGAGGGAGGGAATAGGAGAAGGGGTGAGGGGTGAGGACAGTTATGGAGGATCACCTGAAGATCATTCAAGTCAAGTGTGTTTTATTAGTGATTTCAAATCCTGGTACGTGACAAGACTTCCATACGCAGGACAAGTGTGTGGGTTCTCTCCTCGTCTCTAACCGTGGAACATGTTCCTCAGGTTCCTCTTCAAGGCCAAGAAGGCAGCGTTCACCCCGGCTCCTGTAATTCCCAGCATGCCTCGGCTGATGGAGGACGTGGTTCCTGACGATCGTGACGACGTGGACATCATCCTGAACACCACCACCGTGAGGCCCTCCCAGCATGCACTGCACAACTGTAATGATACCAGGTTTGATCCGTGGTTTGGAGTGACTGTGATGTTAAGATGGTGTGTTCCTCCCGCAGTATTATTACTCTGTGAGGGTGTTTGCTGGTCAGGAACCCAGTGGAGTCTGGGTGGGCTGGATCACCCCTGACTATCACCAGTACGACCCCCACTTTGACCTCAGCAAGGTCAGGAACGTGACCGTAACCGTGGGAGACGACAAAGGCAACATCCATGACAGGTGTCACACACACACACACCTCCACACACACACACACACACACACACACACACACACACACACACACACACACACACACACACACATACACACACCTCCACAGAAACACACCTTCAGAAGAGGACATCAGACTGTGAGCCTGACTGTGTGTGTGTGTGTGTGTGTGTGTCAGTATGAAGCGCAGTAACTGCTACATGGTTTGCGGAGGAGAGTTCAGCAGCTCCCAGCAGACTCGCATCAGTCAGGAGGACTTTGTGATTGGCTGCCTCATTGATCTGGACACAGGTCTCATGACCTTCACAGCCAATGGGAAAGAGATCAACACTTTCTACCAGGTGGGGGGAACAGATTGATCTAAAGATTTTGTTTTAAATGTGACTCATTTTTGACCATTTTATATGATATGCTACTTCATAAAAGCATTATGCAATCAGAGTTTTCAGTGGACTGTAGCGTAGAATGATGGTACTTTTCAGTTCTCAAACTGATGTTGTGGTTCCCCTCCTATGGTTCCCCTCCTGGTACCTGCTTCAGGTGGAACCCAATACAAAATTGTTCCCAGCTGTGTTTGTCCTGCCGTCCAGTCAGAACATGATACAGGTGGAACTGGGCAAGCTCAAGGTCAGAGACACCCTCCTGCCCTCCCTCTCCTCCCCTCCTGCCCTCCCTCTCCTCCCCTCCTGCCCTCCCTCTCCTCCCCTCCTGCCCTCCCTCTCCTCCCCTCCTGCCCTCCCCCTCCTCCCCCTCCTGCCCTCCCTCTCCTCCCCTCCTGCCCTCCCCCTCCTCCCCTCCTGCCCTCCCTCTCCTCCCCTCCTGCCCTCCCTCTCCTCCCCTCCTGCCCTCCCTCTCCTCCCCTCCCTCTCCTCCCCTCCTGCCCTCCCTCTCCTCCCCTCCTGCCCTCCCCCTCCTCCCCTCCTGCCCTCCCTCTCCTCCCCTCCTGCCCTCCCTCTCCTCCCCTCCTGCCCTCCCCCTCCTCCCCCTCCTGCCCTCCCTCTCCTCCCCTCCTGCCCTCCCTCTCCTCCCCTCCTGCCCTCCCTCTCCTCCCCCTCCTGCCCTCCCTCTCCTCCCCTCCTGCCCTCCCTCTCCTCCCCCTCCTGCCCTCCCTCTCCTCCCCCTCCTGCCCTCCCTCTCCTCCCCCTCCTGCCCTCCCTCTCCTCCCCTCCTGCCCTCCCCCTCCTCCCCCTCCTGCCCTCCCTCTCCTCCCCTCCTGCCCTCCCCCTCCTCCCCCTCCTCACTGCCCCTCTCCTCCCACCCTCCTACCCTCACCGCCCTCTCCCTCCTCCCTCTCTCTCCTCAGAACATCATGCCCATCTCAGCCGCCATGTTCCGCAGCGAGCGGAAGAACCCGGTTCCTCAGTGCCCTCCTCGGCTGGACGTCCAGATGCTGACCCCGGTCATATGGAGCCGCATGCCCAACCACTTCCTGTCGCCGGAAACTCGGCGCGTGAACGAGAGGCACGGCTGGAGGGTGGAATGTAGAGAACCCCTCACCATGATGGCTCTTCACATCCCTGAGGAGAACAGGTTAGAGAACATGCACTAGAACCTCCACCAGAACCTGTAGTAGAACCTCCTGTAGCAGGCTGGCAAAACCCCATACCCCCAAAGAAGTACACTTAAACCAACCTAATGTAATAGGTTGCTTTTGTGATTGATAACTGTGCTTTAGGACATAGATTGACATCCTGTTCTACCCTGGAACTCTCGTCTCTCCTCAGGTGCATCGATATCCTGGAGCTTTCAGAGCGGATGGACATGCTCAAGTTCCACTACCACACCCTGAAGCTGTACGGCTCCGTCTGCGCGCTAGGCAACAACCGTGTAGCCCACGCCCTCTGCAGCCACGTGGACGAATCACAGCTCTTCTATGCCATAGAGAACACCTACCTTCCTGGGCCAATCAGGAGCGGCTATTACGACCTTCTTATCAGTATCCATCTGGAGTCGGCTAAGAGGAACAGGCTGATGACCAACAAGGAGTTCATCGTTCCCATGACGGACCAAACGCGCAGCATCACGTTGTACTCCGATTCGGACGCTGACAAGGCCCATGCCCTCCCCGGGGTGGGCCTCACTACCTGCCTCCGCCCCAAGCTCCACTTCTCCCCCACCGGGTTTGTGGGCACCAACCTGGACATCTACACCCTCAGCCCCACCATCCCCCTGCAGGTGAGCTGTCTCAGGTGGAGGGAGAAGAGAAGGACTTCCTGTGCTGGTCTCGACTGACTTCCTGTTTTGTTTCCCGCTGCAGGTTATGAAGTCCAAAGCCCTGACCATGTTGACGGAGGCTGTGCAGGATGGTGGGCAGGCCATGAGAGATCCTGTAGGGGGCAGCGTTGAGTTTCATTTCGTTCCCATCCTCAAGCTCATCAGCACCCTCCTCATCATGGGCGTGTTCGACGACGAAGACGTTAAGCACATCCTGAAGATGATCGAGCCCACCGTGTTCAGCTCCGACGCAGAGGGGCCGGCAGAGGAAGAGGGGGAGAAGAGAGGAGAGGACGGTCAGAAACTGGCCATCAAAGAAGCAGGAGAGGAGGTGAAGGAGGAGGAAGAGGGAGTGGGAGACGAAGAGGAAGAGGAGACTGAGGATGAAGGGATGGGCGACGAAGATGAAGAGTTGGAGATGGAGGAAGAGGAGGAGGAGGTGGAGGAGCCAGTTAAAGAAGAAAAAGATGAAGGAGAAGTGAAGAAAGCGGAGGGAGAGAGGGAGGCGGGGGAGAAGGAGGCCAAGGCTGCTGATCCAGAGGGAGACACAGGTGTTCAGGAGGGGCTTCTACACATGAAGCTGCCTGAGTCCGTCAAACTCCAGGTGTGTGTGTGTTGTGTGTGTGTTGTGTGTGTGTGTGTGTTGTGTGTGTGTGTGTGTTGTGTGTGTGTGTTGTGTGTGTGTGTGTTGCTTCTAAATGCTGCTACCAGTGGCCTGTCCCCCCCCTGTCTAACCCTGTCCTCCTCCCCCAGATGTGCACTCTCCTGCAGTACTTCTGTGACTGTGAGCTGCGTCACAGAGTGGAGGCCATCATCGCCTACTCAGACCAGTTCGTCACCCAGATCCAGTCTGACCAGCGGCATCGCTACAACGAGCTCATGCTGGCGTTCACCATGAGCGCCGCCGAGACCGCACGCAAAACACGCGAGTTCCGCTCCCCCCCCTCAGGAGCAGGTACGGCTTTTCACTTCCTGACCGGAATTGAACCGGCATTACCAGCCTGATTCCCGCTCAGCCACCTGGCTCCTGCTTTCCCTCCAGACTGAATTCATCACCGTGGCTTCTGCTGTGTTTCTCCTGTTCAGGTCAACATGCTGATGAACTTCAAAAACTGCTCTGAGGAAGATGAGTGTCCAGTGCCTGATGAAGTTCGTGATGCTCTGCTGGCCTTCCATAAAGACCTGCTGTCCCACTGCGGTGAGGCACCACACACACACCTCATTATAGACCACACACACCTCATTATAGACCACATGCACACCTCACACACTATCCCACACACACACCTCATTATAGACCCCACACACACACCTCATTATAGACCACACACACCTCATTATAGACCCCACACACACCTCATTATAGACCACATGCACACCTAACACACTATCCCACACACACACCTCATCATATACCCCACAAACACACGCACCTCACACACTAACCCACACACACATTCACCTCGGAAATGACTCCAACTGGATAGCAGGAATGTTGGTTGGTAAAACTGCGGTGTGTTTTCCTTGAAGGGGTTCATATCGAGGAGGAGGAAGAGGAGGCAGAGGTGGATAACTCTGTCAGAGGAAGGCTGCTGCGTCTGCTTGAGAAGGTCAGGACGTTCCGCCGGAAGAAGAATGAGGAGGAGAGCAAACCTGACGAAGAAACCAAACCCAGTGAGTCATGAGAACAAGAACCTGGACCGCAGAACCTGACCGCAGAACCTGACCGCAGAACCTGACCCCAGAACCTGACCGCAGAACCTGACCCCAGAACCTGACCGCAGAACCTGACCGCAGAACCTGACCCCAGAACCTGACCCCAGAACCTGACCCCAGAACCTGACCCCAGAACCTGACCCCAGAACCTGACCCCAGATCTACACTACCAGTCAAAAGTTTGGACACACCCTCCCATTCAAATGAATGGAAAGATGCGTCCAAACTTTTGCCTGGTAGTGTCCTTACACCCAACCTTCCTAGTCCTGTCTCTATCTAGACCAGGGGTCTCCAGACTCCTGGAGAACTACCATCCTGGGAGTACCAGACTGTTCTCACTTCAACCTCAATTTAGCACACCTGATCCTCCTAATGACCTGGATGATGAGCTGAATGAGACTACATGATGTGCAGTTGAAGTGTAAACCTACAGGATGGTAGCCCTTCAGGTGGATGGGATCTCTCCAACTGGAGATTCCTGATCTAGACGTTAAAACCTCATACCTGAGCCACACCCCCTCACTTCCTCTGTTCCAGGCACCCTTCAGGGTCTCATCTCCCACACCATGATCCACTGGGCCCAGGAGTCGTTCATCCAGAACCCGGAGCTGGTGCGTCTCATGTTCAGCCTGCTCCACCGGCAGTACGATGGGCTGGGAGAGCTGATCAGAGCCCTGCCCAAGGCCTACACCATCAACGCCGTGTCGGTCCAGGACACCATGGACCTGCTGGAGTGTCTGGGTCAGATCCGCTCACTCCTCATCGTCCAGATGGGTCCAGAAGAGGAGAGGCTGATGATCCAGAGTATCGGGTCAGCAGAAATCTTAGGTTCACACTGGGGATGCATCGATATGGCCACAGATGATATCGTGCATCCCTAGTTCACACCCCAGGGTGTACAGGTGCTATTGCATGAGAGACAGGCTCTATCTCTCTGTCTCTCACTCTCCTTCTGAATCTCTCCCTCCCTCCCCCCCTCCCTCCCTCTCTCCCTCCATCAGGGACATCATGAGTAACAAGGTGTTCTACCAGCACCCTAACCTTATGCGTGCGTTGGGCATGCATGAGACTGTGATGGAGGTGATGGTGAACGTGCTGGGTGGAGGAGACTCTAAGGTACTCTGCACATCTCCTCTCAGACATGACATGATACTAGAACTCCCCTTCTTTTTACCAGGCTGTTGACACACAATGTGTGTGTTTCTTTTGCTCCAGGAGATCAGGTTCCCTCGCATGGTGACCAACTGCTGTCGATTCCTGTGCTACTTCTGCCGAATCAGCCGTCAAAACCAGCGCTCCATGTTCGATCACCTCAGCTACCTGCTTCAAAACAGTGGCATCGGCCTTGGTTGGCAGCCATCTCTCTCCCTCTCTTTCTCTTTCCCTCTCTCCCTTTCCCTCCCTCTTCCTGTCACTTAAAATCAGTTTAGTAAAGCGTGAAAATGTATCGTCAAATCTCTTTCAGGCGTGCGAGGCTCCACCCCTCTCGACGTAGCGGCGGCTTCCTGCATCGACAACAACGAGCTGGCGCTGGCTCTGCAGGAGCAGGATCTGGAGAAGGTACAGCAGTTCCTGCTTCCTGCTTCCTGTTGTGTCTGTAGTCCTGGTGTCAGAGCTGTGTCTCCTCCTCCCAGGTGGTGAAGTACCTGGCTGGCTGCGGCCTGCAGAGCTGCCCCATGCTCATGGCGAAGGGCTACCCTGACATCGGCTGGAACCCGTGCGGAGGAGAGAAGTACCTGGACTTCCTGCGCTTCGCCGTCTTCGTCAACGGTCGGTGCTTCCTCCTCTTCCTCCTCCTCCTTCTCCTCTTCCTCCTCCTCTTCCTCCTCCTCTTCCTCCTCCTCTTCCTCCTCCTCCTCCTCCTCCTCCGGAGGCCTCTTAAAATACTGTTCAGCGTCGTTCTCCTGCTGTTCTCTCTGTGACTGAGTGTGTGTGTGTGTGTGTTGCCTCGCAGGTGAGAGCGTGGAGGAGAACGCCAACGTGGTGGTACGCCTGCTCATCAGGAGGCCTGAGTGCTTCGGCCCCGCCCTGAGGGGGGAGGGGGGGAACGGGCTTCTGGCTGCCATTGAGGAGGCCATTAAGATCTCCGAGGACCCGGCCAGGGACGGACCCACCGTCAAGAAGGACCGGCGCTTCCCCATGTAGGATCCCTACTCGCTTCTGTTCAGCTTCTAGTGGCTTCTATACGCTTTCATCCTGTCTGCTTCCTGTCGGTTTACTGTTGCTTCCTGTCTGCTTCCTGTCTTCCTCCTGTCTGCTTCCTGTCTGCTTCCTGTCGGTTTACTGTTGCTTCCTGTCTGCTTCCTGTCTTCTTCCTGTCTTCCTCCTGTCTGCTTCCTGTCTGCTTCCTGTCGGTTTACTGTCTGCTTCCTGCCTGCTTCCTGTCTTCCTCCTGTCTGCTTCCTGTCTGCTTCCTGCCAGGTTCGGAGGAGAGGAGCAGCACGAGGAGAACCGTGTCCACCTGGGGAACGCCATCATGTCGTTCTACTCCGCTCTGATCGATCTTCTGGGCCGTTGTGCTCCGGAGATGCACGTCAGTAGATTGCTCTCCTCCACATCTGGTCACTGCTAAAACATTCTACTACTCTAAGTGTCTCTTCCTGTGGCCCCACAGCTGATCCAGGCTGGGAAGGGGGAGGCCCTCAGGATCCGGGCCATCCTGCGCTCCCTGGTGCCCATCGAGGACCTGGTGGGAGTCATCAGCCTGTCGGTGCAGATCCCTGCTTTCGGAAAAGGTCATTTCCTGTCACACGGCAGTTTGTAGAAAAGTAGAGTTGATTGAACAACATTGTGTTCTTTCCTAGAAGATGGATTTGAACGACACTAAGTATTGTCATAAATACTCTTTCTGTGTTCTAGACAACAGCATCATCGAACCCAAGATGTCGGCCAGTTTCGTCCCGGACCACAAGGCCCCCATGGTGCTGTTCCTGGACCGTGTGTACGGCATCGACAACCAGGACTTCCTGTTGCATGTGCTGGAGGTGGGCTTGGGCTTCCTGCCGGACATGAGGGCGGCTGCCTCTCTGGACACGGTGAGTTTCCCCCAAAACAAGGCCTGCTTGTCGGGTACGAAACCTCCTCTCCTGACCCTAACCCTCCAGAACACTGCAGGACAGCCTCCTCCAGCTTGACCCCGGTTCTGACGGTCTTAAATCCCTCCCCCCCAGGTGGCGTTCTGCACTACAGAGATGGCGCTGGCGTTGAACCGCTACCTGTGCTCGGCCGTGCTTCCCCTCATCACTAAATGCGCCCCTCTGTTCGCTGGCACGGACCACCGGGCCATCATGATCGACTCATGCTGCACACCATCTACGGCTGTCCCGAGGCCGGGCCTTCACCAAGGCTCAGAGAGACGTCATAGAGGAGTGTCTCATGTCCTTGTGCAGGTAGGCCGGCTCCTCCCAAGTCAGTTATCCTGTTGTTTTTCCATTTCCATTTCCAGTTAGTTATTCATCAGATGCTCTTATCCAGAGAGCCTAATAGCAAGTACAGGGACATTCCCTTCGAGGCAAGTAGGATTAAGTACCTTACCCAAAGACACAGCTTAATTTGGCATGGCCAGGAATCGAACACGCAACATTCTGATTACTAGGCCGATTCCTTAACCGCTCAGCCACCTGACCCTCTCTTTTCAAACAGCAGGACAAGGTACAGCATCCTGTTTAGCGTGCTTGTTCTCTTTCTAGGTACTTACGTCCGTCCATGCTGCAGCACCTGCTGAGGAGGCTGGTGTTTGACGTGCCTATTCTTAACGAGTACGCCAAAATGCTGTTGAAGGTGCGACATCTCTCCCTCCACAACCTCAATAACCGCTTTATAAGGACGGCATCCTTCTGTTTGGATTGGCTGATTTGGGCTGTTTATCCCGTAGCTTTTGACCAATCACTACGAGCGCTGTTGGAAGTACTACTGCCTGCCCAACGGCTGGGCCAACTTTGGGGTGTCGTCTGAGGAGGAACTTCACCTCACCCGGAAGCTGTTCTGGGGCATCTTCGAGTCTCTGGCTCACAAGGTCTCAGCCTGTCCTCCAAACATGGCGTCTCTGCTGCCATGACAACGACAACGACGACTCACTCACTCTCCTCTTCTTCCTCACAGAAATTCGACGCGGAGATGTTCAAGATCGCCATGCCGTGCATCTGTGCCATCGCTGGAGCCATCCCCCCCGACTACGTGGACGCCAGCTACTCGTCAAAACAGAGAAGAAGGCCTCTGTGGATGCGGAGGGAAACTTTGACCCCAAACCTGTGGATACCACCAAGTAAGGGAACATACCTGAGAGTTCATTTCTATTGGCTGAGGCTGTGGCCGTGCAACGTTACAGGGCATTCGGTTGCTAAGTTGCTAGGTATGCGTCGATGTACTGCATGTCCAGTTCGGTCACTGAGAGTCTCTTTTGTTACAACGCAGCACGATCATTCCTGAGAGACTAGACGGCTTCATCAACAAATATGCGGAGCTCACACATGACAAGTGGGGCGTTTGAAAAGGTGAGTTTTAACGTCGATCAAGGACGGATAAAGGTGTGACTATTCTTTTTTTTTATACGCTAAACGTTTGTGTACTTTTCCTTCTTTAGATTCAAAATAACTGGACGTACGGGGAACTGTTGGATGAGAACACAAAGACTCACCCCATGCTGAGACCCTACAAGACGTTCTCAGAGAAGGTTCGTCTTCCGTCCCCCTCGTCTCTCTCTCTCTCTTCCATCGTACCTGACCTGTTTGACCTCTCCCTGATAGGACAAAGAGATCTACCGCTGGCCAATCAAGGAGTCCGTCAAGGCCATGCTGGCGTGGGAGTGGACCTTGGACAAAGCGAGGGATGGTGGAGAGGAGGAGAAGGCAGAGAAGAAGAAGGCGGCTAGGAAGATCTCCCAGACTGCACAGGTACATTCAGAAGAGACACCTGTCGCTGAATGAACCAATCACTGATTCCTAAAGTATCACAGTCTAACAGCAACTGTTCTTGTTCCAGGCGACCTATGACCCCAGCCACGGCTACAGCCCTCAGCCAATAGAAATCTCTCACATGGCTTTGTCAAGAGACCTGCAGGTGAGGCAACATCACCATCTACTGGAGCACATGTTTGTTTATCACTTTGCTTTGACGCAATGATAAATAATACATTTAATTGAAAGTAAATTTAATCAAATTACATAAATGATTATAAACAAAATATGGAAAGATATGATGCATATTAAATACATTATTGTAATAAATACATGTGATGTGTGGTGTGTGTCATCTCCAGTCCATGGCTGAGCAGCTTGCTGAAAACTATCACAACACCTGGGCAGGAAGAAGAAGATGGAACTGCAGTCCAAAGGTGAAAGGTCGCTCCCTTCCAGGACAGGAACCAGACGAACATTGGCCTGACCGCCTGTTTCCTGTGTGTTTTAGGAGGAGGTTCCCACCCCCTGCTGGTGCCGTATGACACCCTGACAGCCAAGGAGAAGGCCCGGGATCGAGAGAAAGCTCACGAGCTGCTCAAGTTCCTGCAGCTGAACGGTTACGCTGTCACCAGGAGGGGGGGGGGGGGGCAGAGGGGGGAGGGGGAGGGGGGAGGGGGGAGGAGGGGGGGAGGGGGGAGGGGGGGGAGGGGGGGAGGGAGGGAGGGGGGGAGGGAGGGAGGGAGGGGGGGGAGGAGGAGGGGGGAGGGGGAGGAGGGAGGGGGGGGAGGAGGGGGGGGAGGAGGGGGGGAGGGGGGGGAGGAGGGGGGGAGGGGGGGGAGGGAGGGAGGGGGGGGGAGGAGGGGGGGGGAGGGAGGGAGGGGGGGGGCGCTGCACAGCAGTAACACAGCAGACTGATGCTGAGGTATCCTACCCTGCTGTCGGCTGCTCAGAGGGTGAGAAAGGGGCTGTAAAAGGCGTAAAATAAAACGTGTGTTATTTTCTTATTGGTTCTTCTGCTCACAGGGGCTTGAAGGACATGGAGTCGGACATATCGTCCATCGAGAAACGCTTTGCCTACGGCTTCCTTCAGAAGCTGCTGAAGTGGATGGACATCGCTCAGGAGTTCATCGCCCACCTGGGTACTGCAGAGGGAGATGGTGTCATGGCTGCAGTCTGCATGGTTCCACAGGAGGCTGTTCTGTCCTAACATTCTGCTCTCCTGTGTGGTGTGTGTGTTGTGCGCGTGTGTGTGTGTGTGTGTGTGTGTGTGTGTGTGTGCGCGTGTGTGTGTGTGTGTGTGCAGAGGCTGTGGTGAGCAGTGGAAGAGTGGAGAAGTCTCCTCATGAACAGGAGATCAAGTTCTTCGCCAAGGTCAGATGTGGTATCAGGGTGGGCTTATTGAGAGAACGGGGGTTCCTGTGACATGGTCTTCACTCTCTCTCTCTCTCTCTCTCTCTCTCTCTCTCTCTCTCTCTCTCTCTCTCCCTCCCTCTCTCTCTCTCTCTCTCTCTCCCTCTCTCTCTCTCTCTCTCTCTCTCCCTCTCCCTCTCTCTCTCTCTCTCTCTCTCTCTCTCTCTCTCTCTCTCTCTCTCTCCCCTAGATCCTGATGCCTCTCATTAACCAGTACTTCAAGAACCACTGTCTGTACTTCCTGTCTACGCCTGCTAAGGTTTCTGGGGAGCGGAGGGCATTCCTCTAACAAAGAAAAAGAAATGATCGCTAGGTACCACTCTTTCCCTCTCTCCGTCGCTCTTTGTCTCTCTGCCATTCTGTCTATCTCTGTCTACCTCTGTATCTTTCTCTCTATTATACCCTAAGATACAGATCACAGAAAGTTTATATGTCTACAAGAACATTTTCTGTAATCATTCACTTTCACTTTCTGTTACTTCTGCAACATTCACTTTATTTCATCTTTCTTCCACCTCCTTTCCTTCTCTTATTTTTTTCTCCTTTCCTCTCATTTCCTCTTTTCCTCTCCTCTTTCATTTATTCCTCCTGTTTCTAGTATCTTCTGTAAAATGGCCGCTCTGGTGAGACACAGAGTCTCTCTATTCGGTAAGACATCTGACCCCTGTTCTCCTGGCCTTCCTCTTGTCCACCTCTACTTCCTGTCCTTCCTCTCTCCACCCCCCCCCCCTACTTTACTTTAACATTTTCCATCTGTGTCGTATTGATGTTGTTTTCTTCTGAGACGGTGTTGACAGCTGTTCACCGTGTCTCTGTGTGATCTGAACAGG
>CM059310.1:8892500-8920000 GCA_030340665.1 Neosalanx taihuensis
GTTGTGTCCAGACATCCCCGAGCTGGACGTCCTGCTGAAGGAGATCGGAGACCTGGCCGAGTCCGGGGCCCGCTACACCGAGATGCCCCACGTGATCGAGATCACCCTGCCCATGCTCTGCAACTACCTGCCCCGCTGGTGGGAGAGGGGGCCGGAGAACGTTCCAGAGCTGGCAGGTCAGGTCTGCACGGAGGTCACCTCCGAACATCTCAACCAGCTGCTGGGCAGCATCATGAAGATCGTGGTCAACAACCTGGGGATCGATGAAGCCTCCTGGATGAAGAGGCTGGCAGGTGAGGCTCTACTTCAGGGATGAAAGGCCTGGTTCTACTGGGCGTCTGGCTGAATAACGAAAACCACGAGGATCATAATAATAAAGCTATTATTATTGTTGTTGTTGTTGTTATTATTATTATTATTATCATAGAGCTAGTAGCTAACCCTAATAATACATGTTATTTGTGATGCGCCTGTGTTGCACTCTGAGTACTGGCTGTTACTGGATGGTTCTGATGAGCCAGGCGAGCGATCCTAACCCCCCCTCCCCCTCCTGCAGTGTTCTCCCAGCCCATCGTGAGCCGAGCCAAGCCAGAGATGCTCAAGTCCCACTTCATCCCCACCATGGAGAAGCTGAAGAAGAGGACGGGGAAGGTGGTGGCTGAGGAAGACCACCTGCGTATGGAAGGGAAGTCAGAGGGGGATGAGGAAGAGGGAACCATCAGGGACGAGTTCGCCGTACTCTGCAGGGATCTCTACGCCCTCTACCCCCTCCTCATCCGCTACGTGGACAATAACAGGTATGTCGACCTCATCCAGGTACGCCAACTTCATCCGCCAGGTGGACGCTGCCAGGTGGAGGTGATGTCATAGTGATGTCATAGTGATGTCATAGTGTGGTGCTACACGAGCTCTGATGGGTGCGCTGCTTTGCAGGGCGAGATGGTTGACCTGTCGTGACCCCGATGCTGAGGAGCTGTTCAGGATGGTCGGAGAGGTCTTCATCTTCTGGTCCAAATCTCACGTGAGTATGGTTTTGAATCTCGCGTGAGTACGCTTCCAAATCTCATGTGAGTATGCTTTAGAATCTCTCATGAAACTTTCTCTGATTGGACAATTTCAGTCTTCTGCTTCACCTCTCTAGATTCCCTCTTTCAATTTCAGTCTTCTGCTTCACCTCTCTAGATTCCCTCTTTCTCTCATTTCTACGTTTAGAATTTCAAACGAGAGGAGCAGAACTTTGTGGTGATGAATGAGATCAACAACATGTCGTTCCTCACTGCTGACAGCAAGAGTAAGATGAGTAAGGTGAGCTCAGGATGGGATCTTTGTTTCACTGCTACCATCTATCATTTTATATATATTCTTTTGTTTATTTAATTGCTTGCATTGGTCTATCCGTGTATTTATCATTTGTTTGACATTCATAGTATTATATCTTCACAGGATACTTTTTCAACCAACAAAATTTAGTGCAACTTATCAGTATAAATAAGTCACAAATCTACAAACATCTATACCTGATCTTTTAAATGCATGTTAACATAAAATCTTGATAATACTTTTGACAATAATCCACCTGTACAAGAGACCCAGGAACTTCCTGTCCTGCAGGTAGGAGCATCCTGGAGAAGCGCTGGGCTCATGGTTACCAGGGGGTGTTGACTTTTTACCATGTAGCCTCACCCAGTGTTTTTATTTTGTGGGGTAGTGATGGGAGGTGTGTCGTGTTGTGTTGAGTGGGGATGTGTGTCGTGTTACTAGAGATGTTTCGTAGGGATGTGTGTTGTGTTGAGGAGGGATGTGCATTGTGTTGGCAGAGATGTGTTGTGTTTGTAGGAATGTGTGTTTTGTTGGTAGGGATGTTTCATAGGGATGTGAGTTGTGGTATCAGGGATGTGTGTTTTATTGGTAGGGATGTTTACTGTGATAGAAGGGAGTATTCAGGGATGTATGTTGTTATAAAAGTGATGTGTGATAGGGATGTGTGCTGTGTTTAGAAGGGATGTTGAACAGGGGTGTGCTGTGTTTAGCAA
Organism: Neosalanx taihuensis; assembly: GCA_030340665.1. Lineage (NCBI taxonomy): Eukaryota > Metazoa > Chordata > Actinopteri > Osmeriformes > Salangidae > Neosalanx > Neosalanx taihuensis. The sequence continues at coordinate 8,894,534 of CM059310.1, forward strand.
GGATGTGCTGGGTTTAACAGAGATGTTTAGCAGGGATGTGCAGTGTTTAGCAGGGATGTTCAACAGGGATGTGCTGTTTAGCAGGGATGTGCTGTGTTTAGCAGGGATGTTTTAACAGGGATGTGCTGTGTTTAGCAGGGATGTTTTAACAGGGATGTGCTGTGTTTAGCAGGGATGTTTTAACAGGGATGTGCTGTGTTTAGCAGGGATGTTTTAACAGGGATGTGCTGTGTTTAGCAGGGATGTTTTAACAGGGATGTGCTGTGTTTAGCAGGGATGTTTTAACAGGGATGTGCTGTGTTTAGCAGGGATGTTTTAACAGGGATGTGCTGTGTTTAGCAGGGATGTTTTAACAGGGATGTGCTGTGTTTAGCAGGGATGTTTTAACAGGGATGTGTCAGCTGCAGCTGTGTTAACTGTGTTCATTCTCTGACTTTCTTTTGTTCTCTTCTTCTGTGTTGCCGTTGGCTCTCTAGGCCGGAGATTCTGAGGTTAGACTTTGTTTCTGCACGACCGCTGTGCTGATCGCATGGCACCTCACTGTTGGGAGCTTTTCATCAACCCTACCACACACACTGGTAGACCAGGCCTCGATACCCAACACACTGGTAGACCAGGCCTCCACACCTCACACACTGGTAGACCAGGCCTCGATACCCAACACACTGGTAGACCAGGCCTCCACACCACACACACTGGTAGACCAGGCCTCCACACCCCACACACTGGTAGACCAGGCCTCGATAACCAACACACTGGTAGACCAGGCCTCCACACCCCACACACTGGTAGACCAGGCCTCCACACCCCACACACTGGTAGACCAGGCCTCCACACCCCACACACTGGTAGACCAGGCCTCCACACCACACACACTGGTAGACCAGGCCTCCACACCTAACACACGGTAGACCAGGCCTCCACACCCCACACACTGGTAGACCAGGCCTCCACACCTCACACACTGGTAGACCAGGCCTCCACACCACACACACTGGTAGACCAGGCCTCCACACCACACACATGGTAGACCAGGCCTCCACACCCCACACACTGGTAGACTAGGCCTCCACACCCCACACACTGGTAGACCAGGCCTCCACACACCACCCTCACACCACCAAGAGTTTGCGCTAGCTCCAAATATGGCGATAAGAATCCATATAAAGTTACAGCTGCTTGTGTCTGTAGGCTGCTCTGCTAGCAAACCACATTCACAATGTACCACATGTAGCTCTGCAGTCCCAGGTACAGAAATAGCAGAGCCAACAGATGGTCTGGATTTACTCTTCAGGCATTGCTGATACTTATCAGATAAAGTTACGCTATTAACAGCCTCATGTATACTGTCAACTAGCAATAGCCAGTGACACATCACACCAATACAAAACCGCCAACGCCCAATAAAATGACTCTGACATAGTGCACACATATCAGCGAAACATCACTCTTGATATCTAGTGAGAGAAGACAGATGGATGAGAGAGGAAGCAAGACAACAGGAAAAGAGAAAGAGAGAGAAAATACACTTTTCCATCAGTTCCCAGCTGGTCAGTGGGGGTCCTCGAGGGTCCGCGGGGGTCCTCAAGGGGCCTCAGTTCCAGTCCTGCCAGTGTGTGTGGGGGGAGTCTGGAGGCGTTTGATGAAAGTGCTCTGCCGTGTCGTTGGGCCCATGGCACTAGGCTCCACACAGGGCCCGAGGCAGGGCCCGCGGCAGTCCCCGAGGCCGGGCCCAAGGCCCTGTGGAAGCCTACTGCCATCCTCTCGCCCAGTTTGCTCCTAGCTGATCGTAGTGGGAGTCCTTCCCTTCGTGTCTGTTCTGTTGAAGGATTTTCTGCAGCTCCCTCTGCTGGGGAAGCTGCTCGCCACGCCCCCTCTCTCCATGCTCCGCCCCCTCCTCCCTCGCCCCGCCCCTTCTTCTCCGTGCTCCTGCCCTTTCCTCCCAGGCCACCCCCACCTTTTAATCTCTTGTCCTGCCCTTCCTTCATGGCCCCTCCCAACTCCTCCTTGGCCCCTCCTCCCTGGCAGACCATGGCCCCGCCCCCATCAGCCTCCTCCCTCCCCCCCTAACCTCTCCCCAGCTGACTGGACTGAAGCAGCCCTCCAGATAAACCTCCCTGTACCTCTCTGTGCTCCCTGTTACCTTCAGCTCATCCCAATCTGCTTAATCAAACCTGTCTCTTAAAATCCCCCTTAAAAAACGTTTTGATAACACATTCCTCCCACTGACGCACTGTTTGGAAAGGTGGCTGAACTTGCTTGCACTTATCTCTGTCACTGATACCCACACACACACACACACACACACACACACACACCCACAGGAATATAACATTGGATTACTCTTTCCCTGAAATCAATACAAATATTTTGACATGGCAAGTTATCTTTTGATATCGTTACTGTTTGAATTGGATATCAGTTTTCAAACGATTGTTAGGGTGACACCGGTCCTGTCCTTATCGCCATGGCCACCCCCCTCCCCCACAAGCCCCCCCCCAGCCCCCCTCAGGGTAACTACCCGCTGCACATTCTGCCACAGTGGGGCTTTCATGTCCTGTTCTGTGCGGCGGCCATTACTGTGAGGTCACCTGTTGTCTTCGCTCTCTTACCCATCTGCTGCTGGCAGTATGGCCCACACACACACACACACACACACACACACACAGACACACACACACACACACACACACACAAACACACAGACACACAGACACACAGACACACAAACACACAAACACACAAACACACAGACACACCTGCACACCTGCATAGACACACACACACACATACACACACACACACAGACAAACCTTAGGCATACATGCCAGTAGGGGAAGGCATGGGAGAGCAGAAAACAGCTGTGATTGGACCCTGCAGACACAGGAGAGGAGGAGAGGAGGAGGAGGAGGAGAGGAGGAGGAGGAGGAGAGGAGGAGGAGGAGGAGAGAACAGGGTGGAGGGGGCGTTCCCCTTTTGGACATTCTGTTTGACCTGTGTGACTTTGCCAGTTTGGTAGCACTCTAGACAACATGACACTACTACGCTACCTCCGACATCCTCTAACACATCCATCCCTCACATGAGGGCACATAAGATGCTTGTTTTCTAACTTTGTTTGTTTTTGTTTACAATGGAATGCCGTGTGGGATTGAACCAAACGTGTTTTTTGCCTTGCATGTTGTCCATGTCTGATTCACTGCTGTTCTGTCCTGCAGATCATAATGATTCCTTTCAGTAGTCCCTTATCTCACTGTTTCTGACCCCCTGACCCCTGACCCCCAGCCCATGATCTTTAGCCCCGGATGGAGTAGTTCTGGCTTGCTGTTCCCAGCCTCTAATTGGCCTCTACCTGGCCTCCACTTAGCCTCTACCTGGCCTCCATTTGGCCAAGTTTAGAGAAAATGGATCATTACAGATCACACAGTGAAAGTTTGCCTTCATTGTTTGTGTGTCTGCAGAAGATAAACAATGAGATTTTCATTTTTGCATTTTGTCCTCCATGTTGGAGGTGTGATATTAGTGTAACAGGATGAAAGGGAGTGCAGTGTTTCTCTAGGGAGGAGACTGTTTTGAGATGAGATCATCTTGTGAGATATTGAGGTATAGGAAGTCAGGTGGCTGAGTGGTTAAGGAATCAGACTAGTAATCAGAAGGTTGCTGTTTCGATTCCTGGCTGCGCCAAATGACGTTGTTTCCTTGGGCAAGGCACTTCACCCTACTTGCCTCAGGGGGGAATGTCCCTGTACTTGCTGTAAGTCGCTCTTGATAAGAGCGTCAGATAAATGACTAAATGTAGGTGTGTAGGTATTGTGAGATGATGTTAGATCTTAAACGCAGCAGCTAATCTAAGACAGAAGAAGTGTCGTCCATCTTGATTCAGGTAAAATATGATGAGAGGAAGAAGAAAGGTTTTAGCTTAACAAGTTGTCCATAACTGATGCTGAAGATCTTTAAGAAATCTTATCTTAAAGAAGACACTTTTTTCTTCTTCTTTTTTTTTCTTCCAAACTCATGTTTTGTTTTCCGTTTTTACACAGCCGTCAGATGGACAGGTATTTTGTTGAATGTCTTCCATATTGTTTTTCTTTTTTAGGTCTTGTGAAATGTACTCTACCAGTCAAACGTTTGCACACACACTCCAATTCAAATCAATGGGACAATGTGTCCAAACCTTTGCCTGGTAGTGTATCCTAGATGCTTATGCAGTTGAATTTGTAGTAGTGCTCTCAATGATGATTAGCATCATGGTGATGAAAGAAGGCTTTTATTGATTAGGGCTGAATTTCTGTCCTAGTGATGCTCGTGAATGTGGCCAGCATTGAATCAGGGCTGCTGTGGGTTCAATGCTAAGCAGTGTTTTATTGCTTCGCACATTTGCTGCTCCTGCTTTTTCCAGGGGGACAGGTGAGACCGTAACACCGTCTGCTTCCTCTTCCTGTCCTCAGGCTGGAGGCTCGGACGTGGAACGTACCAAAAAGAAGAGGCGGGGGGATCGCTACTCGGTGCAGACGTCTCTGATTGTGGCGGCCCTTAAAAAGATGCTGCCCATTGGCCTCAACATGTGTTCCCCTGCTGACCAGGAGCTCATCAACCTGGCCAAGATCAGATACTCACTGGTAGCTCTTCCTGTTAGCTGTTCCTGGTAGCTCTTCCTGGTAGCTCTTCCTGGTAGCTCTTCCTGTTAGCTCTTCCTGGTAGCTCTTCCTGGTAGCTCTTCCTGTTAGCTCTTCCTGTTAGCCCTTCCTGTTAGCTCTTCCTGTTAGCCCTTCCTGTTAGCTCTTCCTGTTAGCTCTTCCTGGTAGCTCTTCCTGGTAGCTCTTCCTGGTAGCTCTTCCTGGTAGCTCTTCCTGGTAGCTCTTCCTGTTAGCTCTTCCTGGTGGCTCTTTCAGTCCCCCTGGTAGTTTGCCTGGTAGTTCAGAAACCAGAAACAGGATCGCCACCAAGTAGGTTCACCACGTCCAAGACATCTGCTTGGGTCTAATGGTTCATGAGGACAGTATACTGTAGATCTCTGTTGACCTCACCTGTAGTGTCTCCTAGATAAGGACACCTGATGCTGGGGACAGCAGGTCCCTCCAGTGTCCAGCCTGTCCACTCTCTGTCTGGGAGGAGTACCAGTGTGTTTTGTCCCTTGCAGAGAGACACCGACGAGGAAGTGAGGGAGTTCCTGCAGAACAACCTGCATCTCCAGGGCAAGGTGAGGAGGGGGGGGGAGGAGCTGCGGGTGGGGGGAGGGGCTTCAGATGGGGGGGAGGGGCTTCGGATGGGTGGGAGGGGCTTCTCCTGGTGTCTTTGGTTGGAATTAATTTCAGCTGTCCTGTCTACCTGTCTGTCTACCTGTCTGTATACCTATCCACCTGTCTGTCTGTCTACCTGTCTGTCTGTCTGTCTGTCTGTCTGTCTACCTGTCTGTATACCTGTCTACCTGTCTGTCTACCTGTCTGTGTACCTATCTACCTGTCTGTCTGTCTACCTGTCTGTATACCTGTCTACCTGTCTGTCTACCTGTCTGTGTACCTATCTACCTGTCTGTCTGTCTACCTGTCTGTCTGTCTGTCTACCTGTCTGTATACCTGTCTACCTGTCTGTCTACCTGTCTGTGTACCTATCTACCTGTCTGTCTACCTGTGTGTGTGTGGCTGCAGGTGGAGAACCCGTCCATGCGCTGGCAGATGGACCTGTACAAGATGATGGCAGGGAAGGCTGAGGATGCAGACGCCCCAGTGAAGGTGGTGAAGAGGGTGCAGGAGGTGTCGGCCGTGCTCTATCACATCGAAGTGGTGAGGACAAGCCCTGCCAGCCTCATGACCCCCATGGGGAACCCTCCTAGGGGAACCCTCCCAGGGGGACCCTCCCAGGGGAACCCTCCCAGGGGGAACCCTTCCAGGGGAACCCTCCCAGGGGGAACCCTCCCAGGGGAACCCTCCCAGGGGAACCCTCCCAGGGGAACCCTCCCAGGGGAACCCTCCCAGGGGAACCCTCCCAGGGGAACCCTCCCAGGGGAAACCCTCCCTGTCACCTCGTCCACTCTAGAACAATCTATCTCCTTCCTGTGTTGTGTCCCACAGACAGAACACCCCTTCAAGTCCAAGAAGATGGTTTGGCACAAGCTGCTGTCCAAGCAGAGACGCAGAGCAGTGGTGGCCTGTTTCAGAATGACCCCTCTTTACAACCTGCCCAGGTCAGAGCACAAGCACACCTGCACTCACAGGGACACCTGGCGCTCTCTCTCTCTCTAGCTCTCTCTCCCTCTTTCTCTCTCTCCTGCTCTCTCCTGCTCTCTCCCTCTCTCCCTCTCTCCTGCTCTCTCCCTCTCTCCCTCTCTCCTGCTCTCTCTCTCCTGCTCTATCTCTCCTGCTCTCTCTCTCCTGCTCTATCTCTCCTGCTCTCTCTCTCCTGCTCTCTCCCTCTCTCCCTCTCTCCTGCTCTCTCTCTCCTGCTCTCTCTCTCCTGCTCTCTCTCTCCTGCTCTCTCCCTCTCTCCTGCTCCCTCTCTCCTGCTCTCTCTCCCTCTCTCTCTCCTGCTCTCTCTCTCCTGCTCTCTCTCTCCTGCTCTCTCCCTCTCTCTCTCTCTCCCTCCCTCCTGCTCTCTCCCTCCCTCCCTCACCTGTGTTCCCGCCCCCCCATCTCTCAGGCACCGTGCCTCCAACATGTTCCTGGAAGGCTACAAACGGAACTGGATCCACACAGAGGGCTACTCCTTCGAGGACAGAATGATCAACGACCTGTCAGTGAGTGAACGATGGACAGAACGTCCACACTCATATACACACACACACACTCATACACACACAAACACACACACACACTCACACCCACACACACTCACACACACACTCTCTCCCCTGTGTCTTCCAGAAAGCCATGGAGCAGGAGGAAGGTGAGGAAGAGGAGGAGACAGAGACCAAACCGGACCCTCTTCACCAGCTCATCCTGCACTTCAGCCGGACAGCTCTCACAGAGAAGAGGTGAGACCAGCGCCCCCTGCTGCTCCTGAGCTGAACACTGACCTTCCCCAACACCATCTCACCTCATCCTCTCTCTGTTACAGTAAACTGGATACAGATCATCTATACATGGCTTATGCTGATATTATGGCAAAGGTGAGTTGTCGGTGTTGGAATAGTTGGTCTGACAAATTGGTTGAAACGCATTAACGATATACTGCATCTAAACATGTCAATACATGGGAGTCATGTGGCACAGTCGGTCGGGTTAGTAATCAGACATTCCCTGGTTCAAACCCCCGGCTGTGTCAACATGATGTTGTGTCCTTGGGCAAGGCACTTCACCCTACTTGCCTCAGAGGGGAATGTCCCTGTACTTGCTGTAAGTCACTCTGGATAAGCATCCTTGAAATGACTAAATGTAAAGTGTAATCCTGTTGCCGTGGCGCTTGTCTCCTTGGTGTTTCCGTGTGTGAGCAGAGTTGTCATAGTGAGGAGGATGAAGGTGGTGAGGAGGAGGAGGGAGGAGCCGAAGATGAGATGTCCTTTGAGGTGCGACAGTCTGAGCTGGTAAAGGGGGGCAAGGGAACGGGTGTCGGGACACAGCGGAGTGGTAGACCTGTGCTCGCCTCGAGTGACATCACCACGACATCACCACCACCCCCCCCCTCCTCCCCCCTTCCACCCCCCACCAACCCCTCGACCACATCTCTACTCTGTCACGTCCCTCCCCCTGTCTGTTTACTGTTTCCTGTACCTCTCTCTCCATTTCCTGTGTTGTGCTTCAGTCTTCTTGGTTTTGTGTGACCCTTGCACCCTTGCATGAGCTCACGGTACTTCAAACACACACGGAACGGACGCGAAACGTCGTCGTCATAGCAGCGAGAGATCTGCAGAGCGTGGGCATTTCTACTGGTCGGTTAAATAGAACGTCATTGACGTTGTAGAATAGTAACGTCCATGCAGGACGTTTCAGGGAAGTTTTAGTGACGTAAGTCCATCACAGTATCACAGGGGCTTCTTCAGATGCTCAGAATTACAGGGATGTTCTTTATCATGATGTCCAACCTCAGTCTGTTTTTTATAGTTTATTTTTTTTTTATAAAATATTTCACCACATTTGCTCCAAACCCTTGAAGACAGGACAGCGGACATGAATGAAGCAGGTTTAATCATCCTTTCCTCCATCAGACTTCACAGATCCTGTGGATTTCCTGCTCTGTGTGTCTCTAACTAAACTGATCTTCTCTGTTTCTCACACCGTAACCTGCTAACGTGTTTCTGACTAACCTGTGACCTCCCCCCACCCCCCTCTCTGTTTGTCTGTTGTCTATGTTGTCTCTCCCTCCCTCCCCACCTCACTCTCTCTCTGTCTGCACACCCCCCCTCACAACGCTTAACTTCATTTCTACTAGCTGAATGTTGCTAACCAGTGTTCTTGTCTGCACTCACCTACTCTAGCGTATTGACAGACTACAGTGAAAGCCAGCTTCTCTCCAGACACATACAGAACAGTCAGAAAACATTCCGGAACAGTTCTCAGTTCCGTTCAACAGTCTGACAGCCTTCCCGCGACCTTTGACCTGGGGATTGTTCACCCCATCACCCTTGTCCTCTCCCCTGGAGTGTGAGTTCCCAGGAGGTACTGCAGAGCACACACCCCCCCTCGCCCCCTCCCCCCCCGCAACCTCCCTCCTCACATAGTGGGTAGACCATGGTCAGGCACACAGGGGTGGGGGGTGGTGCTTGGGGTGGGGGTGGGTGGGATTATCACTGTTCACTGTATCACTGTATCTATGATGTGGAATCAGGACAGTGCTGACACTGTAAGGTCACAATTCTCCAAAGGAAATGTTCCAGTTGAATGCAGTACTGTAAAAAAAAACAAAAAACAAAAAAACAGTACAATAATCAAACAATCTAAGGAGAAAAGCCTGGCGGTGTTGAAGCTGCTGGGGTCCTGCTGGGGCAAAAGCAGGCAGGGTAGAAACAGGCAGGCCAGTCAAGGCTGTTTGCTGTAGTCCAACGTTTGTTCCAGCCAGCAAACGTGATGTAGAATAACGAATTCACAACTAATTAACTGGGGTGAGAGAATGACTGAGAGACAGAGTCCAGACAGTGACAGTGATGAGGTCAAAGACAGGACTTAGAGAAGTTATAGAACACAGGAACAAAGAATTAAATAAAAGTGAGAAACAGAGATATTTGAAGTCAGCAGCAGTTAGAAAGCGTATCCTTCAGAGAGACATTGAAGACATGATATTGAAGGAAAGTAGAGCATAGCTGTAGACGTCGACATCGTCACAAACCTGCATGTCCTGTAGTAGGCGAAAGCTTCTAGCTACCTCAGTCCTGTATATCCTGTGAGGTTAGGGCCTGTAGCTACCTCAGTCCTGTATATCCTGTGAGGTTAGGGCCTGTAGCTACCTCAGTCCTGTATATCCTGTGAGGTTAGGGCCTGTAGCTACCTCAGTCCTGTATATCCTGTGAGGTTAGGGCCTGTAGCTACCTCAGTCCTGTATATCCTGTGAGGTTAGGGCCTGTAGCTACCTCAGTCCTGTATATCCTGTGAGGTTAGGGCCTGTAGCTACCTCAGTCCTGTATATCCTGTGAGGTTAGGGCCTGTAGCTACCTCAGTCCTGTATATCCTGTGAGGTTAGGGCCTGTAGCTACCTCAGTCCTGTATATCCTGTGAGGTTAGGGCCTGTAGCTACCTCAGTCCTGTATATCCTGTGAGGTTAGGGCTTGTAGCTACCTCAGTCCTGTATATCCTGTGAGGTTAGGGCCTGTAGCTACCTCAGTCCTGTATATCCTGTGAGGTTAGGGCCTGTAGCTACCTCAGTCCTGTATATCCTGTGAGGTTAGGGCCTGTAGCTACCTCAGTCCTGTATATCCTGTGAGGTTAGGGCCTGTAGCTACCTCAGTCCTGTATATCCTGTGAGGTTAGGGCCTGTAGCTACCTCAGTCCTGTATATCCTGTGAGGTTAGGGCCTGTAGCTACCTCAGTCCTGTATATCCTGTGAGGTTAGGGCCTGTAGCTACCTCAGTCCTGTATATCCTGTGAGGTTAGGGCCTGTAGCTACCTCAGTCCTGTATATCCTGTGAGGTTAGGGCCTGTAGCTACCTCAGTCCTGTATATCCTGTGAGGTTAGGGCCTGTAGCTACCTCAGTCCTGTATATCCTGTGAGGTTAGGGCCTGTAGCTACCTCAGTCCTGTATATCCTGTGAGGTTAGGGCCTGTAGCTACCTCAGAGACCTGAGTGAATGCTGAGTGTGTGCGGGGTGGGATCGCTTGCCCAGGGGCCTCGTCACAACATGTGTGTCCATGGCAGGAGAAAGAGATGGAGCGGCAGAGGTTGCTCTACCAGCAGTCACGTCTGCATAACAGAGGAGCAGCTGAGATGGTCCTGCAGATGATCAGCGCCTGCAAAGGTACGTTTCACTGAACGTCATGTTGGCACAGCCGGGAATTGAACCGGCAACATTCGGATAACTAGCTGGATTCCTTAACCGCTCAGCCACCTGAGGGAACTGTTCTTTCTTCTCCAGGAGAGACCGGCTGCATGGTATCCTCCACCCTCAAGCTGGGCATCTCTATCCTGAACGGGGGCAACTGTGAAGTTCAGCAGGTATGACGGAATTCATAATAAAAAGTTAAATATCCACTTTAAACTGTTTCAGATCCAAAACTGGTCTTTTACTCACTCTCTTTCACTCTCTCTCTCTCTCTCTCTCTCTCCCTCTCTTTCACTCTCTCTCTCTCTCTCTCTCCCTCTCTTTCTCTCTCCCTCTCTTTCTCTCTGTCTCTCTCTCGTCTCTTGTTCTTTCCAGAAAATGCTGGAATACTTGAAGGATAAGAAGGACGTGGGGTTCTTCCTGAGCATCCAGGCGTTGATGCAGACATGCGGGTTAGCGTAGCTTCTTAAACGCTCTGTCCTCTGACAGGAGAAGGCAGAAGAGATTCTTCACAGACAAACTCAACGTTCTTCCAGCCTGAACCTTCGTGTGCTGAACCCTTAACTGACCGCTCTGTGTTCTCAGAGTTCTGGACCTGAACGCGTTTGAGAGACAGAACAAAGCCGAGGGTCTGGGCATGGTGTCTGAAGAGGGCACTAGTGAGTCTGTGTGTGTCTTCATGTTATCCACCTGATAGCTACACAACCGAACACACAACCAGCAGCTACACAACCGAACACACAACCAGCAGCTACACAACCGAACACACAACCAGCATCTACACAACCGAACACACAACCAGCAGCTACACAACCGAACACACAACCAGCAGCTACACAACAGAACACACAACCAGCAGCTACACAACCGAACACACAACCAGCAGCTACACAACCGAACACACAACCAGCAGCTACACAACAGAACACACAACCAGCAGCTACACAACCGAACACACAACCAGCAGCTACACAACCGAACACACAACCAGCAGCTACACAATCGAACACACAACCAGCAGCTACACAACCGAACACACAACCAGCAGCTACACAACCGAACACACAACCGGCAGCTACACAACCGAACACACAACCGGCAGCTACACAACCGAACACACAACCAGCAGCTACACAACCGAACACACAACCAGCAGCTACACAACCGAACACACAACCAGCAGCTACACAACAGAACACACAACCAGCAGCTACACAACCGAACACACAACCAGCAGCTACACAACCGAACACACAACCAGCAGCTACACAACCGAACACACAACCAGCAGCTACACAACCGAACACACAACCGGCAGCTACACAACCGAACACACAACCGGCAGCTACACAACCGAACACACAACCGGCAGCTACACAACAGAACACACAACCAGCAGCTACACAACCGAACACACAACCAGCAGCTACACAACCGAACACACAACCAGCGGCTACACAACCGAACACACAACCAGCAGCTACACAACCGAACACACAACCGGCAGCTACACAACCGAACACACAACCAGCAGCTACACAACCGAACACACAACCAGCAGCTACACAACAGAACACACAACCAGCAGCTACACAACAGAACACACAACCAGCCCTGACCTCTGATCCTGCCTCCTCTCCTCAGGTGAGAAGGTCATGGCTGATGATGAGTTCACCTGCGACGTCTTCCGTTTCCTTCAGCTGCTCTGCGAAGGCCACAACAACGGTGACAGTTGAAAATGTTTTCTAGAAAATGTCCTGATTTAGCATATGTACATACCAACCGAGAACGTTGATATGTAGTAAGTATGTTAGCAAGTCTTCTTGGTGTGATTATGATCACGCTTTCCTGAGGGGGGGGGGTGTGTTTCTGTCTGCTTCAGACTTCCAGAACTATCTTCGGACACAGACAGGAAGCACCACCACTATCAACGTCATCATCTGCACCGTAGACTATCTGCTGAGGCTGCAGGTCTGTAGACTGCCTGTTAGCTTCTTACTCAGCCTGTTCATAGTCCTGTCTGTCATCTCATCTTTCCCTCCCCCTCTCCTCCCTTCTGTCTCTCACCCTCCCTCCCTCTCTCCAGGAGTCCATCAGTGACTTCTACTGGTATTACTCTGGGAAGGAGATCATTGATGAGCCAGGAAAGAAGAACTTCTCCAAGGCCATGACTGTGGCCAAGCAGGTGTTCAACAGCCTGACGGAGTACATCCAGGTAAGAAGCAGCACAGGTGTTCACTTTGTCCTTCACAGCCTACAGAAGGGGAGTTTACTCATTCATATGTGTGTGTGTGTATGTCTGCGCATGTGTCTGTGTGTGTGTGTTTGTGTGTGTCTGTGTGTGTGTCTGTGTGTGTGTGTGTGTCTGTGTCTGTGTGTGTATGTCTGTGCATGTGTCTGTGTGTGTGTGTGTGTGTGTGTGTGTGTGTGTGTGTGTGTGTGCGTGTGTCTGTGTGTGTCTGTGTCTGTGTGTGTATGTGTGTATGTGCGTGTGTCTGTGTGTGTGTGTGTGTGTGTGTCTGCCCCCCCCCCTCCAGGGCCCCTGCACAGGGAACCAGCAGTCCCTAGCTCACAGCAGGTTGTGGGACGCTGTAGTTGGGTTCCTGCACGTGTTCGCCCACATGATGATGAAGCTGGCCCAGGTAGACACACACACTCCACCATACACACACTCCACCATACACACTCCACCATACACACTCCACCCTACACACACTCCACCATACACACACTCCACCATACACACACTCCACCATACACACACTCCACCATACACACACTCCACCATACACACACTCCACCATACACACTCCACCATACACACACTCCACCATACACACACTCCACCATACACACACTCCACCATACACACTCCACCATACACACACTCCACCCTACACACACTCCACCATACACACACTCCACCTTACACACACTCCACCATACACACACTCCACCCTACACACACTCCACCATACACACTCCACCCTACACACACTCCACCATACACACACTCCACCATACACACACTCCACCATACACACACTCCACCATACACACACTCCACCATACACACACTCCACCATACACACACTCCACCATACACACTCCACCATACACACACTCCACCATACACACACTCCACCATACACACACTCCACCATACACACTCCACCATACACACACTCCACCCTACACACACTCCACCATACACACACTCCACCATACACACACTCCACCATACACACACTCCACCATACACACTCCACCATACACACACTCCACCATACACACTCCACCATACACACACTCCACCCTACACACACTCCACCATACACACACTCCACCTTACACACACTCCACCATACACACACTCCACCCTACACACACTCCACCATACACACTCCACCCTACACACACTCCACCCTACACACACTCCACCATACACACACTCCACCATACACACACTCCACCATACACACACTCCACCATACACACACTCCACCATACACACTCCACCCTACACACACTCCACCCTACACACACTCCACCCTACACACACTCCACCATACACACACTCCACCATACACACACTCCACCCTACACACACTCCACCCTACACACACTCCACCATACACACACTCCACCCTACACACACTCCACCATACACACTCCACCATACACACTCCACCCTACACACACTCCACCCTACACACACTCCACCCTACACATACTATAGAAAAGACAGCTTCTAGGACACACACAGATGTACATAGTCTCAATGTGCATGAGGACTTACTGTCAGTCGACACACTCTCATACAGGTCATTATAGGTACATGATAGCGTACAGTTAGTCAACATTGCTTGCTGTGCACAAAATACACTATCTGATTGCAACCGCAAGTTTGTGGTATAGACTATTTTGTGCACTTGTCAGTAGAGGGTTGTGGTTTCACCTATCTTAGAGATTTGTGCTACCGATGCAGGGGTGCAAATTTGCCATGAACTTACATGTCTGCCAACTACACACTTAACAAACCACTTTCAAGCCCTGAAAGCTTGAATTATTTTCTTGCATTGTTTGACTGATAAAGTCTAAAAAGATGTTGGCCATGAACTAGTGTGTAGAAACTGAATCTGGAATGGTGAACTAAAGATTTATTGTGGTGATTAAACCCTGAGTCACTGGACAGGACATCCTCTTCTACTGTTACGCACACGCACACGCTCTCACACACACACACTCACACACACACACACACACACTTACAGTCCATCCTCGTAGATGTTTCCTCACTCTACCTGTCACACACAGTCACACACCTGGTGGCCTGCAGACACACACACACTCTCTCTCTCACACACACACACACACACACACACACACACACACACACACACACACACACACACTGATGATACTCTAGTAGTTAACTCTATAGATACTCTATAGTTATAGTAAAGTTAATAGTATATTTTAGCTTTCTCTGTGCTAATCAACTTTAGTGATAAAACTCTGGCCACAAAGTAACTATGCCAGTGATCTGTAAAACCTCTGACGTGCAGCGCTGTTATCAAGTTTGACTTCTGTTGACGAAATCTAATGAGATATTGATCATTTAAACTTCTTTCACATGGGGTATGCAGGGTAAAGTATGTATTCATTTTTTCTATTGATCTATTGATGTGATTGAGTTTGTTTCCGTTACTCCTCCCCACCCCCCCTTCGTGAGTCCACACCTGCATCTGAACCCTGAAGACGAAACAAACGCACACTTTTCACCTGCATGTTTGGTCTGTTTCAAATCAACCCTGTTTGGATATAATATGGAACACCACCAAATAACTTTGAAAAACGTACATTTGAAGTAAAAAAAAAACAACAACAAAAACCCAGAGATCTCCAACTTTGTTCCTATAGAGCAGGGGTAGGAAACCCCTGATCCTCGAGAGCCATGGTCATAAAGGTTTGAGATGTTTCCCTGCTCCAGCACACCTGATTTAAATGAATGGGTCATTATGAGGCTTCCACAGAGCTTGATAATGACCCATTCATTAGAATCAGGTGTGCTGGAGGAGGGAAACATCTAAAACCTTCAGGACCAGGGCTCTCGAGGACCAGGGGTGCCCTGCTATGGCTTCTTACCTGTGGAGTTTAGCTCCAACCACACGTATTGGCCCTGATGAACCAGGTGTGCTGGATTAGAACCTCCAGCCAGGTATCTTGGAATCCCCGGAATCCCTAAGAACTCCAACATTCTTTTAAAGTATGTAACTGCAAAGGCAGCCAATCAGGAGCTGTTGCTCTGGACCGGGTCAAAGGTCAGGTGATGACGAAACGACCTGGGAGAAAGGCCGGTCTTTCAACTTCCTGGTGGAGTCCTTGAACTTCCACCTTAAGGAGTCCTCCTTAAATCTGCATACATCTGAAGGGTTCGAGTGATGGTGCATTTTGGCTTGGTAATGTAACGCCTAACGTCATGTTGTGCGGTGTGTTGCAGTGTTGGCATGTGCATGTGATTATAACTGTCACCTGCATGTGATTATAACTATCTGGTGTTCTGCTTAAAATATGTGTAACTGTTCTTAAAAAAAGAAAAAAATAATGTCACAAACAGAAATTTTACATTTACAAATGTAAATGTAGTGGGAGTCAGGTGGCTGAGTGGTTAGGGAATCGGGCTAGTAATCAGATGGTTGCTGGTTCGATTCCTGGCCGTGCAAAATTATGTTGTGTCCTTGGGCAAGGCACTTCACCCTACTTCCCTCAGGAGGGAATGTCCCTGTACTTGCTGTAAGTCGCTCTGGATAAGAGCATCTCATAATTCTCACACATTTGGGATTTTCTGCCATCCCCCACATTTCTTTTGTCGTAAAACAAATTGTTGACTTATCATATAAGATTTGTATTACTCTGAAATGTCCTGGATCAGTGTGGTAGAGGTAAGGTCAATTCACTCCCCCCTGCTCTACAGTAGCAGGTCCAGGCTCAAAGCAAGACATCGTATTCATACAGTAAAGTAACAAACCAGTTTGAAAATTCCGACACCGTTAATGAAGTTTGCTCTGAGCGTGGAGGTAAGTTAGCATGTCATGGCAAAGTCATTATGATGTGTTGTTTTGTCTGTTTTGCGTTTGAAGGACTCGAGTCAGATCGGGCTGCTTAAGGAGCTGTTAGATCTGCAGAAGGACATGGTGGTGATGCTGCTGTCTCTGCTGGAGGGTAAGATATCTGCCGGAGGGGAGGTTCTCTACTGGAGGGGAGGTTCTCTACCGGAGGGGAGGTTCTCTACAGGAGGGGAGATTCTCTACCGGAGGGGAGGTTCTCTACCGGAGGGGAGGTTCTCTACCGGAGGGGAGGTTCTCTACCGGAGGGGAGGTTCTCTATTGGAGGGGAGGTTCTCTACCGGAGGGGAGGTTCTCTACCGGAGGGGAGGTTCTCTACCGGAGGGGAGGTTCTCTACCGGAGGGGAGGTTCTCTATTGGAGGGGAGGTTCTCTACCGGAGGGGAGGTTCTCTACCGGAGGGGAGGTTCTCTACCGGAGGGGAGGTTCTCTACCGGAGGGGAGGTTCTCTACCGGAGGGGAGGTTCTCTACCGGAGGGGAGGTTCACAGGTTCTTCACTGAGCCACGCTCTCCTTATCACCCCTGATCTGTGGTCTCTGTGGTGTCCAGGTAACGTGGTGAACGGCACCATCGCCAGGCAGATGGTGGACATGCTGGTGGAGTCCTCCAGCAACGTGGAGATGATCCTCAAGTTCTTCGACATGTTCCTCAAACTGAAGGACATCGTGGCGTCGGACGCCTTCAAAGACTACGTGACGGACCCCAGAGGCCTCATCTCCAAGAAGGACTTCCAGAAGGCCATGGACAGCCAGAAGCAGTACTCCACCTCGGAGATCCAGTTCCTGCTCTCCTGCTCCGAAGCTGACGAGAACGACATGATCAACTACGAGGAGTTCGCCAGCCGCTTCCAGGAACCGGCTAAGGACATCGGCTTCAACATCGCCGTGCTGCTCACCAACCTCTCTGAGCACGTCCCTCATGACACCAGGCTGCAGAACTTCCTGGGTCAGGCGGAGAGCGTGCTCAACTACTTCCGTCCGTTCCTGGGTCGCATCGAGATCATGGGGGCGAGCAGGAAGATCGAACGGATCTACTTTGAGATCAGCGAGGTCAACCGCAGACAGTGGGAGATGCCCCAGGTACGAGAGTCCAAACGTCAGTTCATCTTCGACGTGGTCAATGAGGGTGGCGAGTCGGAGAAGATGGAGCTGTTTGTGAACTTCTGCGAGGACACCATCTTTGAGATGAACATCGCCTCGCAGATCTCCGAGCAGGAGGAGGAGGAGAAGGGGGGGGATGACGAGGAGGGATTGGAGGGAGGAGTCGAGGCTGGGGCTGGGGTCGGGGCTGGGGCCGGTGGCGACGAGGAGGGTAACGGAGAGGAGGTCCAACCAGAGTCCAGCTCTGCGTTCGCAGACTTCATCAACAGCATGCTGAACTTCCTCGGCATCTTCACCTTCCGGAACCTCCGCAGGCAGTACCGAAGGGTGCGTAAGATGACGGTGAAGGAGATTGTGGTGGGTCTGGTCACCTTCTTCTGGACCATCCTGGTGGGGATCCTGCTGTTCATCTACAGCGTGTGCAAGGGCTTCCTCATCCTGCTCTGGCAGACTCTGTTCGGAGGTGGCCTGGTGGAAGGGGCCAAGAACATCACTGTGACTGAGATCCTGGCTAGCATGCCGGACCCCACCCAGGACGAGGTCCACGGGGACCTGCCGGGAGAGCCAGGGGCCGGGGAGGAGCAGGAGGCCGGGGGGGTGGCTGACCCTGGAGACACCGGGGGTGGTGAGGAGGAGGAGGAGGACAACCAGGACAAGGAGGGGAGGACGCCAGGGATCGATGCCCCAGGAGGCCTTGGAGACATGGGGATTGAGGCCACCGTGGAGCCCCCCACCCCTGAGGGAACCCCCCTGACCAAGAGGAAGCAGGTAGGGCAGGATGTAGCATGCTGGCTGGTGGGAGGGGTTAAGGTGTTGGTGTCCCTGTGTGTGTTGTGACTCTCATGTGGTTTGTGCTCACAGCAGCCGGAGGCAGTGGAGGCTGGACAGACTGCAGAGCCTGTCCCTGCTGTGGAAGAACCGCCCACAGAACCAGAGAAGGCAGAGTAGGTCTCCCCTCTGTCACGCCTCTCTCTCCCCCTCTATCTCTCACCCCCTATCTCTCTCTCTCTTTCTTGTATGAAGAACACCCAAGACAATCTCAAAAATCTCTTTTGACCTTCCAGTGTTGAAAACGGAGAGAAGGCAGTGAAAGAAACCGAGAGCAAAGAAGAAGAAAAGCCAGAGGCACCAAAGAAGAACAAGAAGACCAAAGCAGAAAAGAAAGGAACCAAAGAAGGAGGCTTTGAGCTCTGGAACGAGCTGGACATCCAGAGGAACAAATTCATGGTGGGACAGGAAGCCGACCTGAAACAAAACAATCACCCTGTAAACGGTTGTCATGGTGACATGTGTGAGTGACAGTCTGTGTGTCCCCCTTTCAGAACTACCTCTCAAGAAATTTCTACAACCTGCGCTTCCTGGCTCTGTTCATCGCCTTCGCTCTGAACTTCATCCTGCTGTTCTACAAGGTCAGAGACGTCTCTGTTTCACTGCTTTGGGAGTCGTGGCTGAGTGGTTAGGGAGTCGTGCTAGTAATCAGAAGGTACCTGGTTTGAACCCTAGTGCCAACATGATGTTGTGTCCTTGGGCAAGGCACTTCACCCTACTTGCCTCAGGGGGGAATGTCCCTCTACTAAGTCGCTCTGAATAAGAGATTCTGCTAAATGACTCAATGTAAATGTGCTTTTTACTGTGTCTCAGTTAAAACAACCTGGCTTTGTCATTCCACTAGCTGGTGTGTGTCTCGTCCTGTGTTGGTCTTGTGTGTTGATGTTGTGTGTTGATGTTGTGTGTCGTGTGTCTGCAGGTGTCCGACAGCCCTCTGACGGATGAGGAGGGCAGCGGGGCGTTTGAGGGCAGCGGGGTGTTTGAGGGGTCCGGCGAGGAGGCTTACGGCTCCGGGATGGAGGAAGGAGGAGAGGAAGAGGATGATGAAGACAGTCCTGTGTATTTCTTCCTGGAGGAAAGCACAGGATACATGCAGCCAACCCTCTCTTTCCTGGCTGTGCTGCACACCACCATCGCCTTCATCTGCATCATAGGATATAACTGTCTGAAGGTGGGTTCAACACAGGCCAGGGGGGGTCTGGGGGGGGATGCAGGGGCGAAGCTAAGGCATGGGGGGGGGGCGTGGAGAGATGGTGTGACCTGATGATGATGTCACTGGCATGACAGTGTGAAGGGTTCTATGTTGTAGCATGAGGAGATTGAGGTGAGGTTTTGTTTTACCCTCCTCATGGATCTGCAAATGGTGAGACAAAGAACAGGAAGCTTTTAGAGAGATGTGGAGAGATCGTCCAGCTGTGAGGGGTCTGAGGTAACAGCAGCTCCGTCTGCCCCCCCCTCCCCTGCCCCCCCCCCCCCCCCCAGATCCCCCTGGTCATCTTCAAGAGAGAGAAGGAGCTGGCCAGGAAGCTGGAGTTTGACGGTCTGTATATCACCGAGCAACCAGAGGATGACGACATCAAGGGCCAATGGGATCGGCTGGTCCTCAACACGCCGTAAGCACCTCACATGCCATCGTATAATACACACCTCACACGCCATCACATGTGCCTCTTGTCCCCCCCCCCGACCATTTTACATTTACATTTATTGATGCTTTTATCCAAAGCGACTTACAAGAGAGAGCTTTTACAAAGAGCATCAGTCATTGAGCATAGCAACATGATAGACCAGCACCCACTTCACCTCTCCTCTCTCCACCTCTCCTCTCTCCACCTCTCCTCTCTTCACCTCTCCTCTCTCCACCTCTCCTCTCTCCACCTCTCCTCTCTCCACCTCTCCTCTCTCCACCTCTCCTCTCTCCACCTCTCCTCTCTTCACCTCTCCGCTCTCCACCTCTCCTCTCTCCACCTCTCCTCTCTCCACCTCTCCTCTCTTCACCTCTCCTCTCTCCACCTCTCCTCTCTCCACCTCTCCTCTCTCCACCTCTCCTCTCTCCACCTCTCCTCTCTCCACCTCTCCTCTCTCCACCTCTCCTCTCTTCACCTCTCCTCTCTCCACCTCTCCTCTCTCCACCTCTCCTCTCTCCACCTCTCCTCTCTCCACCTCTCCTCACCTCCACAGGTCCTTCCCAAACAACTACTGGGACAAGTTTGTGAAGCGAAAGGTGAGCTGCTTTCTGAGCGCGCTCAGAGATGGTGGGGTTAGCAGGTGTTTGTTCAAAGAGGTGAGAGTGTCACTGTGTGTGTGTGTGTGTGTGTGTGTGTCCAGGTCCTGGATAAGTACGGAGATATCTACGGCCGTGAGCGTATAGCAGAGCTTCTGGGAGTGGACCTGGCTTCTCTGGACGTCAGCGAGCAACATGAGAAGAAGCAGGAAGAACCAGACAGCTCCATGTTCTCCTGGTACGAGAACCTCCTCCACAGAGAACCACACACACCGAGCACACAGACCATGAGTATTATATTCTCATCGTTCCATACAGTATTGTGTTTCATCCCTTAAAGTTTTTTGTTCTTTTCAGGCTTACCACTGTTGACCTCAAGTACCAGATATGGAAATTCGGCGTTGTGTTTACAGATAATGTAAGATGGGAAATGCCCCCCCCAAAAACTAATCTTTCTCCCGTCATTCCAGTGAGTTAATGTAGCCCAGGCAGGCTGTCACTAGTGACCCATAAAGGCCCTCTCTCCTGGTTATAGACGTTCCTGTATCTCTGCTGGTACACCATCATGTCTCTCCTTGGACACTACAACAACTTCTTCTTCGCCTGCCACCTGGTGGACATCGCCATGAGCGTCCAAACCCTCAGAACCATCCTCTCTTCAGTCACCCACAACGGGAAGCAGGTTTGTCCCCGAAAACAGCCTGTACCCACCTGATTCCTGGTGTGTCCCCTGTCCCTGCCTCTGATTCCTGGTGTGTCTCCTGTCCCTGCCTCTGATTCCTGGTGTGTCCCCTGTCCCTGCCTCTGATTCCTGGTGTGTCCCCTGTCCCTGCCTCTGATTCATGGTGTGTCCCCTGTCCCTGCCTCTGATTCCTGGTGTCTCCTGTCCCTGCCTCTGATTCCTGGTGTGTCCCCTGTCCCTGCCTGATTCCTGGTGTGTCCCCTGTCCCTGCCTCTGATTCCTGGTGTGTCCCCTGTCCCTGCCTCTGATTCATGGTGTGTCCCCTGTCCCTGCCTCTGATTCCTGGTGTCTCCTGTCCCTGCCTCTGATTCCTGCTGTGTCTCCTGTCCCTGCCTCTGATTCCTGGTGTCTCCTGTCCCTGCCTCTGATTCCTGGTGTGTCCCCTGTCCCTGCCTCTGATTCCTGGTGTCTCCTGTCCCTGCCTCTGATTCATGGTGTCTCCTGTCCCTGCCTCTGATTCCTGGTGTGTCTCCTGTCCCTGCCTGATTCATGGTGTGTCTTCTGTCCCTGCCTCTGATTCCTGGTGTGTCTCCTGTCCCTGCCTCTGATTCCTGGTGTGTCTCCTGTCCCTGCCTGATTCATGGTGTGTCTCCTGTCCCTGCCTCTGATTCATGGTGTGTCCCCTGTCCCTGCCTTATTCATGGTGTGTCTCCTGTCCCTGCCTCTGATTCATGGTGTGTCTCCTGTCCCTGCCTGATTCCTGGTGTGTCCTGTCCCTGCCTCTGATTCCTGGTGTGTCCCCTGTCCCTGCCTCTGATTCATGGTGTGTCTCCTGTCCCTGCCTGATTCCTGGTGTGTCCCCTGTCCCTGCCTCTGATTCCTGGTGTCTCCTGTCCCTGCCTCTGATTCCTGGTGTGTCCCCTGTCCCTGCCTCTGATTCCTGGTGTGTCCCCTGTCCCTGCCTCTGATTCCTGGTGTGTCCCCTGTCCCTGCCTAATTCCTGGTGTGTACCCTGTCCCTGCCTGATTCCTGGTGTGTACCCTGTCCCTGCCTCTGATTCCTGGTGTGTCTCCTGTTCCAGCTCATGATGACCGTGGGCCTGTTAGCTGTGGTGGTCTACCTCTACACTGTGGTCGCCTTCAACTTCTTCCGGAAGTTCTACAACAAGAGCGAGGACGAGGACGAACCGGACATGAAGTGTGACGACATGATGACGGTCAGTGTGTGTGCGTGTGTGTGTGTGTTGATTCTGACCTCAGTGTGTTGATACTGACCTCTGACCCCTCTCTCTCCAGTGTTATCTCTTCCACATGTACGTGGGCGTGCGAGCGGGGGGAGGGATAGGGGATGAGATCGAGGACCCGGCGGGGGATGAGTACGAGCTGTACCGCGTGGTGTTCGACATCACCTTCTTCTTCTTCGTGATCGTCATCCTGCTGGCCATCATCCAGGGTAAGAGGAGAGATCCAGCGCAGCGAGCAGGAACTTAGACATGTTCTGGTGTGTTCCTGTTCTAACAAGCAACCTCAGGTAGAACTGCACATACGCTTTTCTTTTTAGAATGTTTTGAAGAAGAAAAAAAAGTTAGGAAAAATCTAAAATTATTTCAAATTTTCAACCTATTTCAAATAGGTTGCGAGAGGTTCTAAAGATATTTTCTAAAAATACAAATACATGTTTTTTAAATCACCTCTCTTCTGATGTTCAGGTCTGATTATCGACGCTTTTGGAGAGCTGAGAGATCAGCAGGAACAGGTCAAGGAAGACATGGAGGTACCTGCTGTTGTTGTTCTGTTTGCGCCTGTTTACTTTATTTACTTCAGTTGTTTACATCATCATCACTGACCCCCCCCCCCCCTCCCCCCCGTGTGATTTGTTGTGAAGACGAAATGCTTCATCTGTGGGATCGGCAGTGACTACTTTGACACGACGCCGCACGGCTTCGAAACACACACACTGGAAGAACACAACCTGGCCAACTACATGTGAGTCTTCCCCGCTGTGTGTGTGTCTGTGTCAGTGTGTGTGTTTGTGTGTGTCTCAGTGTGTGTTTGTGTGTGTGTGTGTCAGTGTGTGTGTCAGTGTGTGTGTCTGTGTGTGTGTCTGTGTGTGTGTCTCTGTGTGTGTGTGTCACTTGGCGTGCAATCACCTCAAAAGGTCAAACTCCACCTCTCTCCTTCAGGTTTTTCCTCATGTACCTCATCAACAAGGACGAGACAGAACACACTGGCCAGGTGAGCTCCCCCTCCTGGTGGCTGCTGGTAAAGCTGCTGTGACGTCACCTCTACCTGTCTGTGTTTCTCAAACCCCTCGCTCGTCTCCCTCCTCTCCCCTCCCCCTCTCCCCCTCCCGCTCCTCCCCTCCAGGAGTCTTATGTTTGGAAGATGTACCAGGAGAGATCGTGGGACTTCTTCCCAGCCGGAGACTGTTTCAGGAAGCAGTATGAGGACCAGCTGGGCTAACAGGAAGCTGCCATGGTCCTCCCTGTCCAGCAGTCTCCGGGAGAGGGACCTACCTGTAGGGCTTCAAATCTAACCACACTTCTTCAACCTGATTCAAACACTAGGTACCAGATTCAAACACTAGGTACCTGATTCAAACACTAGGTACCAGATTCAAACACTAGGTACCAGATTCAAACACTAGGTACCTGATTCAAACACTAGGTACCTGATTCAAACACTAGGTACCTGATTCAAACACTAGGTAGCTGATTCAAACACTAGGTACCTGATTCAAACACTAAACTGCAAACACTAAACCAGTAAATACGGATCGTCCAGCTAATGAGTACTTTCAGGTGTGGTAGAGTAATGTTGGGAGAGAAACCATACAGGTAGATAACTCTCCAGGAACAGGGTTGGAGACCTCCTGTTCTAGAACGTCTCCTGGAGGGGTTCCGGAAGGGTCAGAAAGGTTGCCTTGGTTACAGTGTCATAGCTCACTGTTCTAATGAATGACAGTGGTTGGTAGGCGAGAGGGGGCGTGGTCTACCTAGGTTTCATAGATTCAGATGTTTTATTCTAGTGACTGTGTGACAGTAAGATCCTCCTTGCTGTGTCTAACAGAGAGGGTTGATTACTGTGAGGTCACCAGCGACAAAACATAAGATTCATGAGATTCGTGTGTTGCCAAGCAACAAAGTCAACCAGAGAAATTAAGCACATTGGAATGTCAGTAATCTTGGGGTTAAACAGCATGAGTTTGGAACACATTTGCTCCTGGCCAGTTTGAAGTAAACTGTGTCCTGACTGTTGCGTCTCAGTCAATGTTGGTAGAACAAGCTTCGACTCAGCAGAAGGATCTCCTGTATCTCTGGTCTGACTCTGGGACGATTGTTGCTCTTTCGATTGACGCTCTCATCGTGAGACTCGCTGATCTGACTGGTTGAAAACGTATTTTTGTTTGTTAAATATATATAATTTATTGTTGCAATATGTTGGCGTGGATTACAGTAATTTCAGATTACAGTAATAACAATAACCAACCCTGTTAGATATACTAATAGCTGTTGATTCTGTTTTTTTGATTCAGAAGTTTTATCGTCTGATTTCATCGTTAACGAATTAGGATATTTGTTGTAATCTTTGTGTTTTTGAGCATGAGACTGGTTGAAGTCACAGTTTAATCTGACGCACTGAATGTGTTAAAAGAAAGACCTCAAAGTTTCATCTTCCATCTTAAAATTTAAAGTGTCAATAATAGAATAATAAAAAAGAAAATGTACGAAAGCATCTTCCGAGTCCGGCGGTGTGTTGATGTCATTTTCTGGAGGTTTCCCCCCTGCCCCCCTCGCCCTCTTGCCCAGCCAGGGTGAGGGTCGATGGGGGCGTGCAGGAGGGAGAGGCCTGCAGCTGCAGGGTGGTGTTGGACGAAGACCACATCCAGCTCAGACTGTCCTGGGACTCATCCAGGAAGGGGGGCCGGTGGTGGCGTAGCGGGCCCAGAACATAGCGCCCTTCCTGGGGCTCTCCAGCAGCCTGGCAGCCTCTCCTCCAGGAAGAGGAGGGTCCAGAGGGTTCCCAGCCCCCCACGGCCCCAAGCAGAGTGCCTGGCTCCTCCATGTTGACGTAGAGCAGATCGTCGTCCTGCTCTGGGAT
>CM059310.1:8925000-8932500 GCA_030340665.1 Neosalanx taihuensis
GACCAGAGATACTGACTAGAGATACTGACTAGCTCACTCAGTGTATGATAATGTCCTCCATCCTCCCCCCATCTTCTTGACCTCAGCCGTCTCCTCTCATCTCTCTCTTCCAGAGACTTCTTTAAGGTCGGATGTGCTGACGGAAAAAAAGCATCCCTGTGGTCTCCAAGCCTCCCCCTCTCCTCCCCCTCTCCTCTCTCTCTCCTCCCCCTCTCCTCCCCCTCTCCTCTCCTAACCAAGTCTCTATTTCTATTTATTTTCCTTTTCCAGGAAGCCGGCCACATCGCAGACTTGCCTGTGGAAACCATGAGCTGGCATGGAAAAACTTCTGCTCTCTCTCTCCACGCCTCGACTCAAACACACAGCAGCATTATGGTGCGTTCAAGACCACAGCACCTCCACCTCGCCACCAAAACACACTGTTTAGTCTGTTTCCTCTCCTGTCCAGGTTCCTCCTCCTCCTTCTCTGTCTAAACTAGCTTGCTGTCCTAGCGGCTTCACTGGCTAAAGGGCTAGTTCAAAGAGAGGAACCATTAAAATCTGGAGTTTGTTAATGGACCCATCCCCACAGCTGCTTTGCAGATCAACGTTAAGGAATGTTAAAGACATCAGCTTTTTTTGAACTGCAATGCTAGCAAGAAGAGCAGCTCTCACAGACGAGTCAAAGCCATGTTTTCAGAATAGAGCAGTGGTGTCAAACACAACGTCATGTTGACACAGCCGGGAATCGAACCGGCAACTTTCTTATTAGTAGCTTGATTTCCAAACCGCTCAGCCAACTGACTCCCCACATGACAGATGATGTAAACAACAACATCCCCCCCTCTCTCCCCCTCTCCCCCCTCCATGATGGCCTCACCTCCCTCTGCGGTGAGCAGGGTGACCCAGGGGGTCCAGGCCCCCACCCCCTGGCTGCTCCTGCAGGACACCCTCACGTCGTACGAGCTGTACGGCTGCAGCCTGGAGATGAGGTGCAGGGCCGGAGGGAGGTTCACGTTCCGGCTGTGGAACAGCTCTCTGTCCTGGGTGGAGGAGACAGAGCGGGCGGCCTAGAAGGCAGGGAGAAGACGGTCTAAGATCAGCCTCTCTCAGCCCTGGTCCTCAGAGACCCTCAGTCATGTGTGTTTCTAGGGTGTTTTCGCCTGTTTCGACACACCTGATCCAAAGGAAACGGGGTCGTTAATCAAGCTCAGCAGAAGCCTTGTAACGACCCAGTCGTTTGAACCACATGAGGGAAACATCTAGAACGTGCAGGGCAGGTTCTCCCTGATGACCAGGGTTGAGAACTGCTGTGCTGACAAGCTCTGTCCACAGCAGTGGGTGGGGGGGGGGGGGGGGGTGTCAGGTGAGATCCTACCTGGACGGAACACATGGTCACAGGGTAGACACCTCCAAAGCCAGGATCCCAGGACAGTAGCAAGGAGGAGAGGGTCACCTCAGCCGCCCGCAGCCTCTCAGCCTGGGAGGGGATCACTGCCCACACACACACCACACACACACCACACACACACACACACCACACACACACCACTCACACACATACACACACCACACACACACACATACACACATACACACACACACACCACACACACACACCACACACACACACACACACACACCACACACCACACACCACTCACACACATACACACACCACACACACACCACACACACACACACACACCACACACCACACACACACATACACACACCACACACACACCACTCACACACATACACACACCACACACACACCACACCACACACACACACACCACACACCACACACCACACACCACACACCACACACCACTCACACACATACACACACCACACACACACCACACACACACACACCACACACCATACACACACATACACACACCACACACATACCACTCACACACATACACACACCACACACACACCACACACACACACACACCACACACCACACACCACACACCACACACACACACACACTAGCCTGAGCACTGGGTGCTGTCAGTACAGTGAACACAGTTCCAGTGTGTTATGAACAGACCTGTTACTGAGCCTGTGGCAGAGGTGGCCACCCCTCTGCTGTTGTGAGCCTCACAGGAGAAGCTGCTGGTCTGGTTAAGGCCTGCATGGAGACAGACAGAACATGGGTAGAGCAGAGAGGGTACGAGGGGGGGGGGCTGTGTGTTCTACTGAGGTTCACGGTTCGATTCCCCCAAATCTCCGTAAGGCTTCAGTGTGATGTTCCTCTGAATCTGAACACCGGAGAAGTGAGAGAAGAAATCTGCTCCTGCGGTCTGTGTACGGACCTGTGAGGTTCAGAGAGGAGGGGGACAGGGAGAGAGGGTCCTGCAGAGTGTTGAGGGGTTCTCCATTCTGCAGCCAGATGATTCTAACGGGTTCTGGGGGGCCGTGAGCAGAACACTGCAGGCTGAACGGGCTGTCAGGCTCCACACTCACATCGCTGGGTTCCACAGAGAAATGAGGAATCCCTGTTGAAGACAAAGACTCAGACTCTGAGGAGGGCACCAGGGGGGGGGGGGGGTGCGGCTTTGGGATTCTTACCCTCCATCTGGATACGACCTTCCTGAGACAGGACGTCATGCTGACCCAGCGTTGCCATGCAACGGTATCTTCCGATATCTGATAGCACCACGTGGTCAATTCTACAGAACCGGCGGAGAGACGTGGCGTTATAGGCTCGCGAGGCATGCTTCACCCTGGGCGCGTGCAAACTAAAGTTGAATTAAAAACTGACCTGAGTTCGCTGATCGTTAACCAGCTGCCGTCACCTAACGGGATCTGGACCTGGTCAGTGTCGGCGTGTTCCACCGTCTCGCCATTCCTGAGCCACACCACGTCTGGGGGCTCCGCGAGCCCTCCGTCCCCGCGCAGAGAGCATCCCGTCTGCACGCGCTTCCCCAGGGATGAGGTCACGTTGCCAGGGTTACTCACGAACCGGAGCACTGGCACTGGAGGAAGTTACAGTAACGGTATAAGTCAGTAATCAGATCAGTAATCAGAAGGTTTCCAGTTCGATTCCCGGCCGTGCCAAATGACATTGTGTCCTTGGGCAAGGCACTTCACCCTACTTACACTTAGCCTTGGTACTGTGCACATATATAAACACACAAAACTGATAGTTTAAAGCAGCAACATAACAACAACGTCGTTTCCAAATGCTGAGTCTTCCAAGGTTCACTCACCTGGAACCGGCAGAACTTCACACATCTCAAGGAGAAGAGTTAGAATCTGCACCAATCTGAAGCAGATCATTCTTTCCTTTCCAACAATCAAAGTTTAAAAATACATTCTCATAACTAATCCACGTATGGCTGCTTCTTTAACATCGCTCATTATTTTCAACTTGTTTTCCCGTTATTGGAAAAGATCAGAAGTTCTGGATAAAATTTGATCATTTTGTTTATCAACGCACCCTTAATACAGCTAGAACGGGAAATTTTACTGCTACAAATGAGGACTTTTTAAATGAAAAGGACTCAATCCAAGATTATGCAGCAGCATGTCCACGTCCTTCCCAGATTTAGTCCACAAACTTTATTACTTTTTCCCTCAGTCGCTATTTTTTCCTCCAGTTTATGTTCCCTCCCCTCCAAGTCTCATCTGAAATCCACTTGATTCCATATTACTATTCGTTTTAGACTTCCCCCTGTGACAACACTTACTACATTAATCAAAGTATTGGAGTTTATGCATTATGCATGTTCTGCTTCTTTTAAAGAGTGTTTAGACTGGATAGTGAACTTAACAGCAACATACAATACTGTTACTGTACCTGCATCAATAGAACTGAAGTGGAGCTGCGCCCTCTAGTGTTCAAGGTGGAGAATCTCACCATCACGGATAAAGTTGGTTTATAATAATAATAATAATAATACGTTTTATTTATATAGCGCTTTTCAAGGTACTCAAAGTCGCTTTACAGACAATAAAATCATCAACATACAATAAAATCATCAAACTGAATGTTTATTAAATCAAACTCAAATGTATTAAATTGAATGTGTGATACACATTTTTACATCTGACTATGTGTAACATTTTATATTCCCGGAGGAAGTGCTAATCATTAAATGTGTTTCACTGAAGTGTGGTCTTTTGGAGATCTTAGTTTTATCTGATGCACTCTCCAGATTGATGGTACCGATGCTGCTACGTCAGAGGAAGGCGGGGACCGGTGGCTCCCTCGCGCTGGTAAAGCGCTGTTTGCAGCACTGTCGACCGGAGGAGGCGCGAGGAGTCAAGAGGAGGGGGAACAGACGGTGACTCTCGGTAGGATAAAACTGTTTCATGCACATTGTTGTGAATGCAAGCAACAAAAAAAAATGCAGAAATTACAGTGAATTTGTGATTATTATAACATTAATTTGGTTAATATTCAATATTTTCATACATTTTCAGTTGATTTACTAATCAAATCCACCTGTGGAACAAAGTGAACACTTCGACTTTGTAGACTTTACTGTAACTGTTCATAAACAAGGACAACTTTCCCGAATGCAATAATGCCCTTTCAATTATTTGCTTTCTCTCTACTTTAAAACAAAAAGCTGAATATGTCGTGATTTCCTTTGCAGGGACTCGGTTCCAGACATTTAATCTTGCTGGTTCCACAATTTCTTTACAGACCACATCGCCAAGTCACGCAAAGTAAGACTCAACTCTCCAAAGAGCTTATGTAATTTTTCCTCTTTTTTTCTTGACTAGTTCAAGCTAATATTTCATCAACAAATTATGCGATGATACATTTTTCCAAAACCTTGAACATGTTAGGGCACCAGATTAAACCCGCAGGCCTATGTGTATGAAATCCTGGCACAGACTGTGAATCACAGACTTAAAGAACAGCTTATCAATACTGTATGTTGGCCATGTCCCAGGACCTGCATAAAGCACATACTATCCTGACAGAGTATCCATCATGTGGACGGAAGAAATTAAATGTTGGAAGAAAGAGTTTTGGAAGACAGCAGTCAGACACTTTGTCTGTCAGTCACGCTTTCAAGTGAAACCAGACCAAAGTGCAAAAGGGAAGAGCCACAAGAGCATTCAGTTAAGCAAGTTACAATAACATGGCATGAATCTTAAACAGGCAACAGTGTACCTGTAGGAGAGCAAGAGACAATAGCAATGTACCTCACTGTTAGTACCAAACCTTCTACCCAGGTTAGGACCGAGCAGAAAGACTTGCTCAGCACAGCTGCAGTCAGAGATCAGAACAGCTCTGGACGTTCTGGAACGTTTGAAATGTGAGTGTCTGGGTTAATCATCAGGCATGTAGGGGAGAAAAGAAAGAGTGGGGGAGAAGAGAGGGAGGAGAGAGCTAGAGGAGAGAGGGAAGGAGGGAGGGAGGGGTGTGGTCAGCGGTTCAAGGATGGAGTTTTTTTTTTTTCTTCTTAAGGGAAAACAGGAGAACCTTTAATGACAACCAGATGTGCTCAGGAAACGAGGGAACGATGGTAGAGGAGGAGAGAGAGGGAGGGAGAGTGAGTGAGAGAGGAAGGGAGAGAGAGAGTGAGAGGGAGAGAGAAAGAGAGAGAGAGGGAGGGAGAGTGAGAGAGAGAGGGAGAGAGAGAGTGGAGGGATCTGCTGGTTGGCTGGTCTTCAGATCAGAACTGAGAGTGAAGTCTCGAAGAAGCATCTGTTTGACCCTGTGTGACCTCCCCCTGACCTCCCCTGACCTTTGACTGTAAACTGTGTGGTGTGTGTGTGTGTGGTGTGTGTGTGTGGTGTGTGTGTGTGTGTGTGTGGTGTGTGTGTGTGGTGTGTGTGTGTGTTTTCCAGGATGAGGAGGATGATCACATGGCTGTGTCTGGGAGCTCTCCTCTGCTTTTCTCACGCCCAGTTGGTGAGGCCACGCCCCTTTACACACCTTCTCTAACAGGCCACGCCCCTTTACACACCTTCTCTAACAGGCCACTCCCCTTTACACACCTTCTCTCTCACTTCACACCGTTATGTCAGTTAACATCTGTGTGTGACTGTTGAATAGGATTTTCTTAATGACATGTTTAGGGGACAGATTAGCCATTTTCAAAAACCGTCCCCCCTGTTTTGATTGGCCAGCTGGACGAGGAGGAGGCGGGAGGAGAGGAGGAGCCACACGTGGAGCTGTTCACCACGCCCACAGCCAAGATGGCCGCCGCCACCTCCGACTTCGGGTACAACCTGTTCCGTGCTCTGGCCAGGCAGGACCCCAAAGCCAACGTGTTCCTGGCGCCCATCAGCATCTCAGAAGTGATGACTCAGCTCGCCATGGGTCAGCCCCCCCCCCCCCCCCCAACTACCCCCTCCCCCACCCACCCCCTCCCAGGTCTGGGTGTGTGTGTGACGCTCTGTGTGTGTCCTGCAGGCGCATCTGAGCGTGCTCAGAGATGGCTGTTCCGAGCTCTGAGGTATCACAGCCTCCAGGATCCTCAGCTGCACCAGACCCTCAAAGAGCTGCTGCGTTCTGTTAACGGGGTCCCCAAGGGCCTCAGCACAGCCGCCCGCATCTACCTGGCCCGTCGTGAGTGACTGTGTGTGTGTGTGTGTGTACGTGTGTGTGTGTCAGAGGCTGAGGTATTTGTGTGATATGTATTTCCAGTATTCAATATAGTGTGTATGCATGAGTGCGTGTGAGTGTCTGTATGTATGTGTGCATGTCTGTGTGTGTTTGTGAGTGTGCTTGTGTGTGTGTGTGTGTGTGTCTGCTTGTGTGTCTCTTTTTGTGTGTGTGTGTGTGTGTGTGTGTCTGCTTGTGTGTCTGTGTCTGCTTGTGTGTGTCTGTTTGTGTGTGTCTGCTTGTGTGTGTTTGTGTCAGGGATCCGTGCAAATCCGGAGTTCTTCGACCTGGTGGATAGCAAGTACGGTGTTCGTCCCAAGACCCTAATGGGTGGGGCTAGGGACACGAAGGACATCAATGATTGGATGAAACAGGAGACAGGCGGCTTGGTGGAGCATCTTCTGGCCAAGCCATTGGGCAGGAACCCCGGGGTTGTCCCTGTCTCAGCCGCTCATTTCAAAGGTGAACAAGGCCTGGTGATTCTGCTGACATCAGTGTGGTCATTAGAGGGGCGTTGCTGTTGTCTTGGTAACCTGTTTGTGGGATCAGAGGTCTGGCATTATACAACTGAACTGATCCCTGGGTGTGTGTGTGTGTGTGTGTGTGTGTGTGTCTGTCTGTCTGTGTGTGTGTGTGTGTGTGTGTGTGTGTGTAGGTAAATGGAAGACTCGTTTCAGTCATGCTGGAAGGATGGAGGACTTCCATATGGATGGTGAAGTTCCTGTCAGTATTCCCGTGATGCAACAGGAGAACTACCCTGTGAAGATGGGAATGGACTCTGACCTGGGCTGCACTGTGAGTTCAGGCCCTGTGTGTGTGTGTCCCTTCAGGCCCTGTGGGTGTGTGTGTGTGTGTGTGTGTGTGTGTGTGTGTGTGTGTGTGTGTGTGTGTGTGTGTGTGTGTGTGTGTGTGTGTGTGTGTGTGTGTAGGCG
>CM059310.1:8937500-9025000 GCA_030340665.1 Neosalanx taihuensis
AGTGAACTGACGAATAAATTGTTTCGTCTCTTCATAAACGGAGTGACAGTTCAGTTGAGTTCTGGATTAAATAAGTATTTAACAATCTGTAGACTGGGAGAGAAATGACCAGACCTCTGACAACAAAATGAAGACAGTACAAGGCTTGGGTGTCAATCATGTCTGTCTCCCATCTGAACATTGGACAGTCTTTTATAGGGCACAAGAATGTAAACATAGATAGTGACTGTCAGGCAGTAATGACGTTCTTCATAGAAGGTGTGTTCAGTAGTGATAAATATAAGTACACAGGAAATCCAAATTCTTCCACAGAACCCAGTTATTTGATATCTTATCTTAAGAGCTCTGTGTGTATGTGTGCTGATGTTTACCAGTGCTTTGCTGTCGTTGCCTAGTAACCTGCTGCTACAGCCAGCATGACATGGTGACCTGAACTCCACCCCATCAGAACCACACACTGGGTTAAAGGCTTCACCTGGGCAGGAGCAGGAAGTACTGCACACTGGAGATACCTGCCTGAACACACACACACACACAAGTTTAACACACACACACAGGGCCAACACACACAAGCTTAACACACACACAAGCTTAACACACACACAAGGTCAACACACACACAAGCTTAACACACACACAAGCTTAACACACACACAAGCTTAACACACAAACACAAGGTCAACACACACACAGGTGTATGAGGCAGCCTACTTGGGGTAGATACCAGCGACCTTCTGAGTTGAGCAGCCAATCAGAAGAAGAGGCAGGGCGCTCAGCATGCACAGCAAGATGGCTGCCGTGCACATGCGGGCCGCGCCCACCACAGAGATCCTCAGCCTCCTCATCAGCACCCCTCCCAGCACGGTGCCAAGCACAGCCAGGGGGATGTTCACCCCTCCTGGGGCGCAGAGACAGACGGGGCCCCCATTAAACCAGTTCAGACCAGTTAAGACCAGTTTTGACCAGGTTAGAACAGTTTAGACCAGTTTAGGCCAAGTTAGTCCAGTTAAGACCAGTTTAAACTTTAGACCATTAAACCAGTTCATACCCGATTTGACCAGTTTAGACCACATTACATCGGTTCAGATCAGGTATGGTGGGTCTCTCACCGATCATCATGGTGGAGAAGGAGACCGTCTGGGTGAACTGCCGCTCGATGAACTTGGCCATGAAGGTGGCGAGGCCAGACACCAGCGCGGCCAGGTTGACCTGAGCCAGGACCACCAGGAGGTAGACGGGGTTACGCAGGGTTCGAAGAGCAATCCTGGGGAAACCTGAGGGAGAGGAGGGGAGAGGGAGGGGAGAGGAGAGAGGGAGGGGAGAGGAGGGGAGAGGAGAGGAGAGAGGAGAGGAGGGGAGAAGAGGGGAGAGGAGAGGAGAGAGGGAGGGGAGGGGAGAGGAGAGGAGAGGAGGCGAGAAGAGGGGAGAGGAGAGGAGAGAGGGAGGGGAGGGGAGAGGAGAGGAGGGGAGAATAGGGGAGATGAGAGGAGAGAGGGAGGGGAGGGGAGAGGAGAGGAGGGGAGAGGAGAGTTTACTGTCTGCACAGTAAACACAGAACATTCTCTTCCTTCCTTGAAGTTACCCTCAGGAGGAGACAGACAGGAAGTCAGACAACAGACAGGAAGTCATGAACTCACTTTTAAGGAACTGAGCCAGTGTGACTTCCTGGACAGGGTGAGAGGGCGGAGTCTTCTCTGGCGTCTCTGTCCTGGACTCCACACTCTCACCTGCAGTCTCCTGACAGAACAAGGAAACAGGGTTTCACCTCACTGAGATGACCTCATGTGGAAACTTCAGGACTGGTTGTACATCTATCAACACACTCCTATCAATGCAGAAAGTCTGAACACGCAGAAACACGCTCACAGCAACAGAGGTAAAAAGCAAACATAATGTTTAAAATGTCCGTGTTCGTGCCTGTTCTTGTCTGAGAGTGGCTTTCAGTTTGACAGTTTGGTAACTAAATATGTAACCGTGAGTTTTACGATTGAGCAACAATCTGGCAAGAGCAGCAGTCTTTGTCCTGCCTGAAGACATGATTTCAACACCGCTGTTTAACTTTCCCTTTCACCTTGGAAGCAAAACAACAACCGTCTCCTCTCTCCTCCCTGACTGCTGAATACGGAGCTACAGAATAATATAAAAAAAACAAAAACAAACAAATACTCTGGATAATTAAAGCTAAAGCACAATCATGTTGGTTTCGAAAATCCTTGTTAAACCTTCCCCCTGTGTTCCCTCCAGTGTCCCATAATGCACCTCTTTAGGCATCTCTCGAGGGAAGAAGAGGTAAGGCAGCGAGGTGAGGAAGAGGAGGCAGGAGGCTGCGAGGAAGCCAAGCCACCAGGCACCGACCCAGCGCAGGTCCTTCCTGTCCAGCGGGACCTGACCTGGAAACAGAACACACAACCTGGGGTCAGGGGTCAGAGCCATGGTCAGTATGAGTTAACTCCATGGTAGGCCTGAGATGACATGAAGTGATATTTTCTCATCTTTTCTTTCTCTTTCTCTCTCTCTCTCTCTCTCTCTCTCTCTCTCTCTCTCTCTCTCTCTTTCTCTCTCTCTCTTCTCTCTCTCTCTCTCTCTCTCTCTCTCTCTCTCTCTCTCTCTCTCTTCTCTCTCTCTCTCTCTCTCTCTCTCTCTCTCTTTCTCCCCAACATCAGATCAGAGTGTTTGCAGATGTTGGGTGTGTTGGAAGCTCATCTTTTATATTTATTATTTTCTTGAATGTTCTTTCCTCTCACCTTTTGGCAGCTTGTCGAAGTCAACATAAAAGCGCAACACGAACGACCCCATCATGAACCCAAAAGCAGGGCCGATCGATGTGGCAGCTAACAGAATACCTGCAGTGAACACAAGGATCCCATCTATTCAAACACTTTCATCTTCATCTCCGAGAGTTTTCCCACATCCACAACCATAACCACATCCACAACCACATTCACAACCACATCCACAACCATAACCACATCCACAACCACATCCACAACCACATCCACAACCACATCCACAACCATAACCACATCCACAACCACATCCACAACCATAACCACATCCACAACCACATCCACAACCACATCCACAACCATAACCACATCCACAACCACATCCACAACCACATCCACAACCACAACCACATCCACAACCACATCCACAACCACAACCACATCCACAAACACCACATCCACAACCACATCCACAACCACATCCACAACCACATCCACAACCACATCCACAAACACCACATCCACATCCACAACCACATCCACAACCACATCCACAACCACAACCACAAACACCACATCCCTCGTGCTCTGTGCATGGTCCTGACCCAGATATAGAGGGGAGTTTCTCTTGCTGGCGTAATCATCGATGTAGGAGATCCCGAAAGGCTGGATGGGCACGGTTCCTATCCCCAGGAGCAGCTGCCCCAGCAGCAGGAGGGGAAACACAAAGTGCTGCCCATCCCGCTCCTGCTGCAGGCAGCTGTGATCAGACGCTGAGCTGGACCCCACAGCTCCCAGCTGACACAGGCCTGAGCTGTTGTCCTTCCTGTCTGTTGGACGTTGAAACAACGAGTCAGGACCAGATGTGTGCGTAACGTGTGTAGTGGTTTGTCTTTTTGTGTGTGTGTCTGTGTGTGTGACTGTGTGCGTGTGCTACTCACTGCTGTTGTCTGTGTACTCGTAGCCGCTGCTGAGGAAGTGAGGTAACGCCATGACCAAGGCGGCCATGCTGCCCACCAGAGCCCCGCCCCCGATGAACCGAGGACGATGAACCCTGCTGCCGAAGAAGCTCACGAACACGATCAGCAGTGTGTTCCCCACCTGCCAACAACCAGGTACACACACACACACACACAAACACACACATTCATCAGCATCACATTGGGCAATTTCACTAAGGGGATGAAGAAATGTTTTATCTATGACCCTCCCCCCAACCCACACACACACAGACAGACATGCACTCACACACACAGACACACACTTTCACACACACACACACACACACACACACACACACACACAGATCATGGGGTCCTCACCTCATTGAAAGCAGCCAGGATGCCAGACTTCTGGCTGGAGAAGCCGTATCGTCTCTCGATGGTGGAGATGGAGCTCTTCAGGTAGCCTGATACCAGCAGCTGAGCTAACTGTAGCATAGCATGACACAGTACAAAGAACTGGGGAGGAGAGAGAGAGAGAGGGAGAGAGGAGGGGGAGACAGAGGGGGAGAGAGAGAAGAGGGGTAGAAAGAGGGGGAGAGAAAGGGGGGAGAGAGAGGACAGGGAGAGAGGAGGGGGGAGAGAGAGGACAGGGAGAGAGAGGACAGGGAGAGAGAGGACAGGGAGAGAGAGGACAGGGAGAGAGAGAACAGGGAGAGAGAGGAGGGGGGAGAAAGAGGGGGGGGGCGAGAGAGGACAAAGAGAGAGGAGGGGGCAGAGAGAGGGGGAGAGAGAGGACAGTGGGGGGCAGAAAAGGGTGGGACGGAGAGAGGGGACAGAGAGAGAGGGGGGGGGGAGGAGGTAAAGAAAGCGAATGGGTACAGAGAGTTTAATTCAGAGTTTAAAACCCTGAAATATACTGTGAGTCTTCCTGACCTCCGGTCTTCTGTGTCTAACTCTGGAAACAATACAAGGATTTACTGAAGGAAGGCGAACCCTGATTACAGAGGAAGAACTGATCCTCAGGGACCAGATGATCTGAAACAGCAGTTACAGCACAGCCAGGGCGCGAGCAGAGCTTCCTGTCATGTGATCTCAGGACTTCCTGGTGATTCAGGTTTGACCAATAGCACATTGTGGATATGAGGATCTTTGAACATTCGGCCTGATCTCATGTGACTAGCTGCTTCCTAACTGGTCCGCTCTCTATATCTATTTAAACCTGGTGTTTTTGTTGTGGTTGCTATGACAATCTCAGCCAAAAAGTGATTATTTTGACACACTGAGAAACCCGAGTGTGTGCTGGACAGTGTTCTTTCCCCTCGACTAAACTTTGATTGCCAAACTGAGTCTGTCAGATCAGAGGCTTTTAAAACGCACTTAAAGAAGCAGTATAACTGGATTTCAAACGGTTGTAACATGTAGGCCCCCCCTGATGTGGCTCCTGAGGGGAACATGGACACACCTTGATGTTGTTGAACAGGCCCCTGCGCCTGGGGGCCTGGGAGTTCTGGGCCACCATGCTGTCTGCCTGTCCACCAATCAGAACCTCCGATGGGACAGGAAGTAGACAATCTGAAACGCAAAAAAAACCCACAAAAGTTCTTGTAAAGGGTGTGAGTTATGTTTCCTGTGCCCTATCGCTTACATATTCCCTGTACTTTAGACTCATAGACATCCTATCAATCCAGATCCACATTGACAGTCAGTGAAAGCAGGTTTAACAGGGTCGTATGTTGAACTTCCTCCTAAAAAAACCCTCAAGCTGAGCCTGGAAGGAGTCTTGGCATCTCACAGTGATGTTTTAGTGATTGAATCAGCTTTGGTATGAAAACCCAATTCCTGGAGATCAGGTTTCTGTATGCGGGGGAGCTGGTCTTGCGTAACTCAACAAGCTTTTTAAAAAAATCTACTGAGTGACACAAGCAGCTTGGAGTCCTCACTCGTTGCCAGCAAAGGTTCTTCACACATGCGTGTGTGTGTATTTATGTGTGTGGTCTTATTTGAGTGTGTGCGTGTGTGTGTGTGTGCCCGCTGTGACCGTGTAAAATCTGTGTTTAAATCACCCTGAGCATTCCTGAACTCTTAGGATGATCTGGTGTCTCCGAGTGAGATTCCTCTGCAGCTTGTGGAGCAGTGAGGTGGAACAGTGAGGTGGAACAGTGAGGTGGAACAGTGAGGTGGAACAGTGAGGTGGAACAGTGAGGTGGAGCAGTGAGGTGGAACAGTGAGGTGGAGCAGTGAGGTGGAACAGTGAGGTGGAACAGTGAGGTGGAACAGTGAGGTGGAGCAGTGAGCTGCTCTTCTCTCTGTGTAACAGCCTGAAAGCAGCTGAGATCGACTCTCCTGAATCATCTAGCCAGAGAACAGAGAAGTTCTGACCAGAAGCTCTGCAGCAGGCGGAGTGTCCACGGAGGAGTCACGTGGCTCAGCGGTTAAGGCATTGAGCTAGTAATTGGAAAGTTGAGAGTTCGATTCCCAGCCGTGCCAAAATGAAATTGTGTTCCTTGGGCAAGGCGCTTCACCCTACCTGCCTAAGGGGGGAACGTTGCTGTAGGTCGAAACAGTCGAGGGAGCAGGTTTGGTCTCTCTCTGTTTGGGCTTAGATGGGGACATCTCCTTGACCCTTTATTCAGCGCTATAAAGATGTTCCCTAAAATATTGGGGACTAGTACCTCATGTCCCTCCCCCCCCCTTATAGCTACGCCCACCATCTATGGACATCAGAGATACATGATCAATCCTGTTAACGTGTGCGATGACGTATGCAGTATCGTCTCCACAAGATGAGCATGTATGAGACCCACTGGAGGGCTGCATGTTCTGCCAGCAGAGAGACAAACTGACAGGGGTAGGATGTCAGTAAGGATAGGAAGTCTGGTGGCTGAGTGGTTAGTAGGGGACGTCGGACTAGTGATCCGAAGGTTGTCAGTTCAATTCCCAGCTAAGGCAACATGACGTTGTGTCCTTGGGCAAGGCACTTCACCTTACTTGTCTCAGGGGGAATGTCCCTGTATGGTGCTGGAAGTAGCTATGGATAAGCAGTAAATGGAAATGTAGGATGCATGCTGGATCAAAGCAGGAATACAAACAAGAGTAACAAACAGAGCTGGGGGTTGTAAAAGGCAATATAAGTAAGGCCCTCCCCCCTCTGGCAGACCTCCCTGCAAGCCTTTTCTCAGTGCAAGGGAGGTCTGAGGAGTGAGCTGCACATGTTACTAATTAACAGGGTGCTTCTTGTAATGGAGAAAGAGCGACGGTGCTGGAATAACAAGCGTTGTGTTTAGCGTGGCTGACGGTGCGAGGTGCGGTCCTACTCACTCAGTGGCTTCAGGAGGGCCTGCAGCAGTGGTTAATGTCCAGGCTGGTTTAGACGCTGTCTCCCTCCTCCACAGCCTTCTGATAGCAGTTCTGTGAGAGCTTCTGTTGGCTGCAGACTCTCCAGGAGAGGGGGGCAGGCCTTGGCTGTGGAGCCAGTGCTGTCACAGGGAATGCGGGAGAGGGAGGGTGGAGCCTGCCTGCTGGAGGGAGGTGGTGTGCTTTGCTGGGGGGGGTGGGGTGTGGGGGGGGTGGGGGGGGAGTGTTAGTCTCCATGTGCAGGCAGAGGAAGCACATTCCTTCAGATAGAGTTCGGTTTCAGGCCTGGTCAGTTCAGTCAACCTCAAACACATTGATCCATGCTTGGTGAATTGGTACAGTAGTGTGATAAAACTCCTATTTAGGGTTGTAAAGTCAAGTCTCTGCTGATGGTTCTGTTCTAAGGGTCAAAGCTCTGTATTCTGACAGA
This sequence comes from Neosalanx taihuensis, assembly GCA_030340665.1. Taxonomy (NCBI): domain Eukaryota; kingdom Metazoa; phylum Chordata; class Actinopteri; order Osmeriformes; family Salangidae; genus Neosalanx; species Neosalanx taihuensis. Next base: position 8,944,955 of record CM059310.1, read on the forward strand.
CTGGTCATAGTGACCAACAGGGTGAGCTGTTGTTTCATCATCAGAGACAGTCTAACTCCTCTGAAATCACAACGCTGATGACTGCAGATCTAGGCTCAGCATTTCAGTCTTAGACTCCCCGCCGAAATGGAAATGAATCATGTTGTGTAAGCAGTTCCACGTTTTAAACTTGCACAGTGGTTAGATGTTATCTGTTCTAACTTTCCAATGAATCATCATCCGCACAAAAACTTTTGTTTTGGACAGGGAGCGTCAAATCTCTGTGTTTACTTGTGAAAACTTTGTCCAATAACAATGCATCTGTTTGTCTCCCTTTCACTCAGAACACCTGGGAATCTGTAAAGCCCCTGAACACCTGTTGCTGTTTCATCAGTTCCCTCGCCACCCCTCCCTCCAAACCGCTCATTAAGACAACACAGGCTCTTGGGAGTTCACTCCACCTAATGATTTCTAATGAACCTTTACAGTAGCAGCTCATCAGGGACACACTTGTTATTAAGAAGGTCCTCTAACAAGTCACACTTTAACCAAACACTTATTAACAGTTTGAGGGTAATTAATCCACCAGGAAGGAAATAGACAGTGAAAGACATGGTGAATATTTCTCAGTCTGGCGTGATGACGCTAACGAGAAGTTCTAATGAGATCTCCGGGGTTTGGTACTTTTCCACACGGCGACGAGGATCCATGTTGACAAGTTAGATACGTGACCCCGGCTTGGCCCAGTTTTGAACCGTACGCCAGCTCTCTCTCTCAAATGCTGGTGTGGTTTGGTGTAGCACTGATGTTGTGTAGGATGTTAGATGTTTGCATTGTGGCTTAGGTTCTGGGCTGTGTGGTATGAGCATGGGCTCAGCTTCCCACAGAGAGGGTGAGAGAAACCAAAAGAGAGGAATAAAGAAACAAAGAGAACTACAGAGTGGACCATTTCTGGGGACATTGAAAAGGAGGTTTCTAACAAATAGAAATGCTGAAGTCTCCCTGACATCGCCGTGAGTTCCCAGACGCATAAAAACTTGTCTTTCTGGTAGAAAATTGTTTGCAAATTTTAACAACAAAATGTAAATTAAAAAAAGCAACTCATTTGACAACAAGACGAGGTTGTGCTATTAACAAAGTTAAGCATACCCTAATAAATAAATAAAGAGCGAGCGAGAGAAGGAAGGAAAGAGAGAGCGAGAGAGAAAGAGCGGCAGGCCATAATATGGACTTCAGTGTTTCCCTTGCTCGTCCCTCGACACCCCTGATATCCAAACAACTCATGAACCTAATTCAATTACTGGTCATTGGTAAGTGGCAAATCCCATAGGGCCATAGGGACACTACACTACATTACATATGAAGACACACACACACACACCACAACATCAGCAGACACACACAAACATTTTTCGGGTCGCCAATTTTTTGGGGGTTGATGACTGATATTTGAACTAGGAAACTATCAAGAAATCCAACAATGTTGTACTTTTACATATTACCAATAGCAACATACCAGAAATCATACATCCATCTGAAATCAACAGACATAGTTGTCTAGACAGGGTTCAGAGGTCAATCTGCTGCTTGTATCAAAGCAAACCCAGGAGGATAATACTCAGAGTGGGTGGAATCAACATCATGATGTCATGAGTTTTGGAGAGGAGATGATGTAAGACGCTATGCCCAGTATAAAGACACTGTCTCTCCATCAGCCAGGACTCAAGGTGTGCTCTAAGATCAGAGCAGCTTCACTCCTCCCCTCACCTCAAGGCTCACACCTCAAGTCAGACGAGGAGCTGACAGGGGCACTTTCTTCTTCTCTCCCTCTTGTTGTAGTCAGGTCTTTGGGAGGTGTTTTTAGAGAGTGCATTGTACCTTTTTTTCAAGTAATTTTTAAGGCATCTTAAAACATCTTTAAAGTCAGGTGTGAATAATGAAATGATGTTGGACTTGTAAGGCTGTTTTTCATAGTGGGAAGTCACTTGCAGGGAAAGCTGTGTTTCTCTCCTTAAGGCATGAGAGCTCTGAGGAGCCTGTTGCTGCGCTGTGTGTTTTACAGGGCTGTGCTGCTCACCATGGAGAACGTGTCCTTCGTTCCTCTGAAAGATCCCATCGTGTTTGAGCTGGAGGGCTTTGACATTCCTCCAGGCCAGAGCTCGCTCCTCTTCTTCTTGGCCCTGCTCAACTACACCGTGGTGCTTCTGGCCAATGGTGTGGTGGTGGGGGTGATCATAGTGGACAGAGTTCTCCACAGACCCATGTACATGATGGTGTGTAACCTGGCCAGCTGTGACTTGATGGGAGCCTCAGCGGTTCTGATCCATTTCATGGTCCACTTCTTGACGGGGAACAACAGCATCTCCTATAACTCTGCTATTGCCCAGGCCTTCACTGTGCATGTGTATGGGGCAGCAGCACAGACTGTGCTATCTGCCATGGCTTATGACAGGTACGGGTAGTTTACAAAAATACTAAACTAACAAAATCTAATATATCACTTTTTTATTGGCACAATAATGCAGAACACACACCTGCATATATTTTTTTTAAATAGAAATCTTGGGTTACCATACTATTGCACGATACTGTAGATCAGATACTCTATGTGCAGCAGGTTGGTAGCCTGTGGCTCTCTGCCTGATGACTCTCCTCTTCTGCAGGTACCTGGCTGTGTGTCATCCCCTCAGGTACCACGCTCTCATGACCCACAACAAGCTGCTGCTCTCCTGCAGTCTGGCCTGGGCCGTGGCTTTTCTCTGTATCGGTGTCTTGTTCTCTATGAATGTGGGAGTCCCGCTGTGCGGCAACATCATCAAGCATGTGTACTGCAGCAACCGCTCAGTACTGCAGCAACCCTCGCGCTCGCTTGCGAGCCCACGCCCGCCAACAACATCTACGGTAATTTTTCATCTGTAACTTGTCCTCAAACCAGAGCCGTAGATTTCATTCCACAAAGATTTTAAACCTCAAAAAGGCAAAAGTACCTAATGGTCATTTATTAAAAATCTGTTCAACCCACATTCGAAAACAAACATAGCCCACATCTGATATTTAGTATGTGTGGTGTAATAATATTTAAAATCATATTTTTTGCTTTGGTCCAGGTCTCTGTATGTCATGGAGCTTAAGTACCGGAACTTTCTTGCTCATCGCCTTCTGCTACGCTAAAATACTCTACGCATGTGTAAAGAGCTCAGCAGACCGAGGCAGCTACAGCAAGGCCATGCAGACCTGTGCTACTCACTTGGTGATCTACGTCATCTACGAGATCTCTGCTGCTATTATCATTGTGAGCCTGCGAATTGAATCCATGTCTCAAAACGTCAAGAAGTTCTGCGCCATCTTGTGTTTGATTGTTCCTCCCACCGTTAACCCCATCATCTACGGCCTGGTCACCAAAGAGCTGCGCATGAGCATCCTCAGGCAGTTCACCAGACTTTGCGCAGCCCGCAAAATACAGGATGCCACGTTGGTCAGAAAATAAACGAATTATTGTCGAATAGTTGATTGATCTTATAGTCCAGTATATTGCAGTGCCTAATGCAAGTCTCTAAATATAGTCATGAACAGTGAATGTGAACAGTAATAGTCAATGACAAAATAGTAATATACTAAACCCCTATAGATATACAGTAAACAGTCAAAAGGTGTAATATGCTTTATTGTTTGAAATGTTTGAATGGCAAGGAATGCAATGTTTGTCATCAATTCATTCAACTATCAGGACTAAATGGTGTACAGGACAAATTTGTGTAATTAGACAATTGTATAGAACTACGTTCAATATAGAAATGTCAAGTTTGAAGCGCAATATACTACACATATATGGGTTTGAGCGAGTTCACATCAAATGAAAGGTAAAATATATATTACATTATTATATTATATATAAATATATATAATTTGGTAATAATATATGCAATAAAATATGCTTACATATCCGTGAGTTATTTTAGTTTCCGCTGCTGATCATTAACAAATTAACAGATTAAAATGTCTTGGTCGACAAAGGGGTCTGAAACATTGGATTTGGGTCCTATTCCTCAACAATTATCAGTGGGTATACTCTTATTATGAAAAACAGGACAGATTTTTCTAAATTAGTGGTCCCCAACCCTGGTCCTCAAACTGTACTGCATGTTTTAGGTGTTTCTTCCTTCCATCACACCTGATTCAAATAAAAGGTCATTATCATGCTTCTGCTGAGCTTCATAATGACCCATTCATGTGATTCAGGTGTGTTGGAGCAGGGAAACATCTAAAACATGCCGGACAGTGGGTCCTTAGGACCAGGGTTGGGGACCACTGTAAATTACCTGTTCAGAACTAACTGTTGTAGCCTAATTGACAAAACCAATATATCCCAAGTGGAAACATGCAATAGGGCCTACTTTCTAACTGGTTATGGTGTTACAGAGTGATCATGGGTCGAGGTCATGTGACCGAAGCAGCCAGACTTGTCCCAGCGTAGCTGACAGCATCAGACTCAATAAAAGCTGTTTCTGTTCCAGACAAGCTGGCATGTGTAGAGACCTCCTGTAGAGACAGCAGGTTCCACCTGGCTCTCTGAATGTTTGTCAGTGGTATATTCATTATTATTCATTATATATTATATATTTTTAAGTTATTTGTATCTCATTTGTATTGTATTTTACATTATATTTTTTATCCTGTTTCATTATTATGTCACATATATGTTCTATGTTTGCTCCTTTCTGCCAAAGGGAATTCTGTGTTTGTATATCTTGCATAGCGATTAAAATATATTCTGATTCTGAGATTCTGATTCTGATCAGACTATATAATACAGTCTAATCAAAGATTATGTTTATATTACTTTAAATTCAATGTTTACTTATATTTTATATCTATCATGCACAGGATTGTACATTATTTCTTAACAGGTGCAGCTTGCCATTGGGTTGGACCGAAGACCCATATCAGGTAATTTAATGAAAGATTTGATTTTGTTCCCTTAAACTGCCACCATCGTTTTATAGTTCTTGTAAAAGTTTTTTTTTACTTAGGCAGAGTTAGAATGAGGCTCTTGAATTGTCCTTGTTTATTATTGGACCATAGTCTCAAAACCAATTAAATTACCTAAATGGTAATTATAAAAATGGTATATGGTATTTGGAGGTAAGTTTGTCTAGCAGTAAAAAAATCACGGCTTGAATGTTGGGGATAAAGTCAGCAATATATTTTAGAGTTGTCAGATATGTAAGAAAACATTTAGCATGACCCCATTATATTAAAACTTTGCAAGGCCACTGCAATATTAATGTTGATGTTACAAAATTAATGTTAAATTACATGACATTTAGCAGGCACTCTTTAGCCAGAGCGACTTACACCAAGTACAGGGACAGTCTTCCCCAGTCTGATTAGTAGCCTGATTCCCTAAGTACTCGTTCACCTGACTCACTGATGTTAATCTTTAATGTTGATCTTTCACACCTGTCAGGTGATGCCAGATGGAGAACTTCACATATAACAGCAACGTGCTGCACCTGGAAGGACTGCAGGTTAGCCAGGACTCCTTGTACCCCGTCTTTCTGTTCTTCCTCTTCTCCTATCTCTTCATCATGGTCTCCAACGTATACATAGTGGTCCTCATCTTCATCGAGAGAGCTCTGCACCAACCCATGTACCTTCTCTTCTGTAACCTGTCGCTCAACGACATCATCGGCAACTGCATCACCATCCCTCGGATACTGATAGACTTGATGTCACCATCATCCGTGCATTACATCACTTATGCTGAGTGTGTGGTCCAGGCCTTTACTACACATATTTATGCCACCACCTCCCACACCATACTGATGATCATGGCCTTTGACAGGTATGTGGCCATCTGTAACCCCCTGCGCTACACCAGCATCATGAGCACCAGGATGGTGGTTAAGCTGACTGTGTTTGCCTGGGGGGTGGCCTTTCTTTTTGTTGCTGTTCTGCTGGGTTTGACACTTCGCTTAAACCGCTGCAGGACTTTCATAACAAACCCTTATTGTGACAACGCCTCTCTGTTTAAGCTCTCCTGTGAGGATGTGTCCATCAACAACATCTACGGTCTCAGTTTCACTGTAATTCTGTTCACTTCGTCCATAGGCAGTGTGCTGGTCACCTACACTAAGATCACAGCGGTCTGTCTGATCAGTAGGAACAAGTCTCTGAACAGTAAGGCGTTCAGGACATGTGCCACACATCTGGTTATCTACCTTATCTTGTTGTGGTGTAGTTTTATTATCATTATACTGCATCGTTTTCCTGAGTTCTCCTTCTACAGGAAGATTGCAGCTCTGCTATTTCATATCATTCCTGGAAGCCTTAATCCAGTCATCTATGGGGTCCAGTGCAAAGAAATTCGCAAATACATTTTCCCCTCCAAGAAAATCTCCCCAGTATTTTGAAAGCTGTTAATTGTGAAATTAAATAGGAAAAATACTATGAAATGTATTTTGAAATTGTACATGATTAGGAAGCTGTACCTGTAACTGTGGCTCCAGGTTCAAACTAGCGCCACCTTTAGGTCATCAACTGCTGATTTTCACACAAACAGACAATAAAAAATCATTGCTTTATTGTCTCCTGTACTTCTATACCACCAAATAGATGATATAATGTAGATATATAAGGTTCAATTTCACAAATTTGGCTTCTTGGCTGGCTGTGTTGATATTCATTTCAGACAGTCTATAAATTACCTTTTGAAATGAGGCTGTATGAAAATATGACCAATAAAGCAAATATTGTCTGCCCATTTTTATTACAGAACGTATTTACTATTCTAAAACATGTCAGGCTATCAATATTTATATAAAAAATATTAATAAAAATGGAAAATAGTCTGTAAACCTGGTTTATATTTTTCATTTGAATGATTACAACAAATCTCTACCAAAAATATTCTCATGTTATATTACTTTTACAGTTTAAAACACAAATATATATATATATGTCTGACCGTGCAAAAATACAATACATAGACTTATTATAAAAAATGTTAAGTATGATGACAATTATTAATCAAATCGAATTTATTTAAAGGTAGCCTACATCTTGGGATCTTGAATTTCTCTAAATTTCATTCCAATCATCCAGTGACAATTTATTTTTGAGAATTATGCTGTAGATCTTTTGCCGGATCTCTTTGGTTTGCAGTCCATAGATGATCGGGTTAAGTCCAGGTGGAACCACATGGAACATGATGGCTGCCAACTTCCTGTGATGAGACCACTGAGGAAAGCGGTGCATCTCCTTCAGCTGCGTAAAAAAATATTCTGGACATGCGTAAAGAGCTCAGTTTGATAATGTATATACGCAATAAAATATGCTTACATATCTGTGAGTTACTTGAATTTCCGCTGATAACCTTCAACAAATGAACAGTTGAAACTGCTTTGGTCGACCAAGGGGTCTGAAATATTGGAGAGTTTGAATTTTGGGTCCACTTCCTCAACAATTATCAGTGGGTATACTCTTATTATGAAAAACAGGACAGATTGTCCTGTTTTTTAAATAACCAGTTCGGAACTAAGTGTTGTAGCCTAATTAACAAAACCAAAATATCCCAAGTGGAAACATGCAATAGGGCCTACTTTCTAACTGGTTATGGTGTTACACAGTGATCATGGGTCGAGGTCAAGTGAACGAATCATCAGACTCAATAAAAGCTGTTTCTGTTCCAGACATGCTGGCATGTGTAGAGACCTCCTGTAGAGACAGCAGGTCCCACCTGGCTCTCTAAATGTTTGTCAGTGGTATGTGAATTATTAGACTACAGAATACAGCCTAATCAAATATTGTGTTTATATTGCTTTAAATTTAATGTTTACTAATATTTTATATCTATCATGCACAGGATTGTACATTATTTCTTAACAGGTGCAGCTTGCCATTGGGTTGGACTGAAGACCCATATCAGGTAATTTAATGAAAGATTTAATTTTGTTCCCTTAAACTGCCACCAACATTGTATAGTTCTTGCAAAAGTTTTTTGTTTTACTTAGGCACAGTTAGAATGAGGCTCTTGAATTGTCCTTGTTTATTATTCGATTGTGAAACATAGTCTCAAAACCAATTAAATTACGTAAACAGCATATCCTATCTTGCAGCAAATAGGATAGTGTGTCCAAGGAAAAATAATTATTATTTAGAGTAAAAAAATCACAGTTTATTATCACAAAATATCACAGCTTGAAAGTTAGGGATGAAGTCAGCAATTTATTTTGAGAGTTGTCAGATATGTAAGAAAACATTTATTATGACCGTGTTATATTAAAACTTTGTATGGTCGCTCGTTCACTTGACTCACTGATGTTAATCTTTAATGTTGATCTTTCACACCTGTCAGGTGATGCCAGATGGAGAACTTCACATATAACAGCAACGTGCTGCACCTGGAAGGACTGCAGGTTAGCCAGGACTCCTTGTACCCCGTCTTTCTGTTCTTCCTCTTCTCCTATCTCTTCATCATGGTCTCCAACGTATACATAGTGGTCCTCATCTTCATCGAGAGAGCTCTGCACCAACCCATGTACCTTCTCTTCTGTAACCTGTCGCTCAACGACATCATCGGCAACTGCATCACCATCCCTCGGATACTGATAGACTTGATGTCACCATCATCCGTGCATTACATCACTTATGCTGAGTGTGTGGTCCAGGCCTTTGCCACACATATTTACGGCACCACCTCCCACACCATACTGATGATCATGGCCTTTGACAGGTATGTGGCCATCTGTAACCCCCTGCGCTACACCAGCATCATGAGCACCAGGATGGTGGTTAAGCTGACTGTGTTTGCCTGGGGGGTGGCCTTTCTTTTTGTTGCTGTTCTGCTGGGTTTGACCCTTCGCTTAAACCGCTGCAGGACTTTTATATCAAACCCTTTCTGTGACAACGCCTCTCTGTTTAAGCTCTCCTGTGAGGATGTGTCCATCAACAACATCTACGGTCTCAGTTTCACTGTAATTCTGTTCACTTCGTCCATAGGCAGTGTGCTGGTCACCTACACTAAGATCACAGCGGTCTGTCTGATCAGTAGGAACAAGTCTCTGAACAGTAAGGCGTTCAGGACATGTGCCACACATCTGGTTATCTACCTTATCTTGTTGTGGTGTAGTTTTATTATCATTATACTGCATCGTTTTCCTGAGTTCTCCTTCTACAGGAAGATTGCAGCTCTGCTATTTCATATCATTCCTGGAAGCCTTAATCCAGTCATCTATGGGGTCCAGTGCAAAGAAATTCGCAAATACATTTTCCCCTCCAAGAAAATCTCCCCAGTATTGTGAGAACTAATAATTGTGAGATTACATATGAAAATTCTTATTACATTTATTGTGATATTGTACATAATTAGAAAGGCAGAGATATACAAATTATAAGTTAACATGCTTGACAGTAAGCGTCTCCAGATAGCAAGAAATACTGACAAGACGAGACATATGCTTCTTAACACAACTTAAAAGTTGTGTTTTTAGTCCCAGGGAGATAATAATGTAGGCTATACTATGCGTCACCACAAAATTTCATATCCCCGCCGACAGATTGGTAGGTAAACACATGTAACGTATTCCTATTATGGTCAATCATCGATATTAATAGAAATTAACATGATTTTTGATGGCTAGTTTAGTTTTTTAAAATTTCAACTTGGCCTGTCAAGCTCATGTTGTCGGTACGGCTGTGACCTGTAACTGTGGCTCCCGGTTCAAACTACCAGCAGCGTCATCAACTGCTGATTGTAACACAAACAGGCAACACAAGTCAACGCTTCATTGTCTCCTGTGCTTCTATACCACCAAATAGTTGATATAATGAAGATCTATAAGGTTCAATTTCTCAAATGTGGCTACTTCGCTGGCTGTGTTGATGATATTAATTTCAGACAGTCTATAAATGACCATTTGAAATGAGGCTGTATGAAAATACGAGGAACCAATAAAGCATCTATTGTCTGGCCATTTTTATTACATAACGTATTTACTATTCTAAAACATGTCAGGCTATATATATACATATCGATTTATACATAAATAAATATGAATAACAAATGGAAAACAGCAATGATATCGTGATTTTGCTCGAGGAATAGAATCGTGTGACGCTTAGGAACTGCTGCTGAGGATTATAATTGTTTTTAAACAGTTTTATAGGTTGTTGTCCTGTGTGTAAATCACGTTTTAAGTGGTCAATAACATCTGCATCTGTAAACCTGGTTCATAGTTTTTAATTGAATGATTACAATACATTACTACCAAATAAATTCTAATTGTATATAACTTTTACAGTGTAAAACACAAATATAAATATATCTGACCATGCGTAAATACAATACATCATCTTATTATTTAAATGTTTTATGTATTTTAATTATTTATGATAGTATTTATTTAAGTATTATGAGAACTATGATTTAAATCCTATTTTTTTAAGGTACTTCTTAGGACTGTGCATCACCACACTTTAAGTATTTTACATATCTGTTCCATCCCTGTCTCCCATGTTCAACACAAGACTGAAACACACCTTCTTGCATCATGTACCTTGAATCTCTCAAAATTTCATTCTAATCATCTCAGTGACACTTTATTTTTGTGGATCAAGTTGGAGATCTTTTGCCGGATCTCTTTGGTTTGCAGTCCATAGATGATCGGGTTAAGTCCAGGTGGAACCACGTGGAACATGATGGCTGCCAATTTCCTGTGATGAGACCACTGAGGAAAGCGGTGCAGGAAAATGATTGTGAAGCCACTTACTAGCATGAGGATGTAGACTGAGAGGTGTGTGGTGCAGGTCTGCAGGGCGCGGCTGTTTAGCACCCTGTTCTTACTCATCACACACACCATGGCGATCCTGAGGTAGGTTAGAGACACACCTCCTATAGACGAGCCCAGAAGAATAACAGTGAAAGTGAGACCGTAGATGTTGTTAATGGAAACATCCTCACAAGAGAGCTTAAACAGAGAGGCGTTGTCACAGAAAGGGTTTGATATAACGCTCCTGCATCGTGACAAGCGGCCTGTAGAAGGAGAACTCAGGAACTCATGGTTTTTGGCAAATTTTGGCAAAATTGTTCGCCAAAAGTCTTTGAAAAATCATAGCACACATGTCGGGGCCGAGCCGCACGTTTTTATATAACTTTTGTGTATATGCGTCAAAAACTCTGGTAGGTGTTTTGAGCCAAAAAACGGCGTAAGAATAATAATAAGTAAAGCTAGTAATAACATATTGTGCGCCTTGCAGCACGCACACAATAATAAGTAAAGCTAGTAATAACATATTGTGCGCCTTGCAGCACGCACACAATAATAAACGCTAGTAATAACATAGTGTGCGCCTTGCAGCACGCACACAATGAAAAGAAAAATTCTATCAAATCATGAATTAGGCGCTCCCTGATTGGCCATTACAACATTCTGGCTGATTGCATAAGATTTCCTAAAGAGTCATTAAAAAAGGAGGGACCCATTATTGATGGGCAAGCTGTGGGTTGAGAGTCTGAAGTCAATTTAAGGCCCCAAACCACCAGACATTTCAAAATAAGAGTTCAAGATTTAAAAAAGTAAAGAGTTAACATTATGAGTTCTGCAAATTTGTGAATGTGACATTTAAATCAATACTCAATTAGCAGACACTTTTACCCAAAGCAACTTACAGTAAGTACAGGGACATTCTCCCTGAGGACAGTAGGGTGAAGTGCCTTGCCCAAGGACACAACATCACATAACCACAGCCCAGATTCAAACACACAACTTTCCGCTCATCCCTTAACCCACTGAGCCATGTGACTCCCCAAATGTATAAAATGTTAGCTCAGCAGACAACTAAAGGACTGATAAAAAAATCCTACTGTCTGGATTATAAATAGTTGAAAAATAGGACAGCTGCCTATCACATATCAGCAACATTAAAGCTTTACGCAAAATTGTTTGCTTAACCAAGACCCTGTTGCCTGGTAACTTGTGACACGTCAGAGGCCTCTGACTGAGGTAACGTGATGAGCTCCTGAGGATCTGAAGAAACATTTGATCAGATAAAAGGGGATGTAATGTAGAGTCTGATCTTAGCTGGGAGGAGCTGTGTGGCAGTTTAAAGAACTTCCTCTCAGTCAGTAAGACTGTAAGAGATTGGGAATTGTGAAATCATTATTTCTGCAAGTACTGTTGATAAATGTATATGTATGTTGTTATTGTGAAAGAACACAAAGAGATGAATTGTTCCTAAATACTGTCTTATCTTTATACTTTCCTTTCAGGCAACCTGGAGCCCGAATGGAGAACCAGACGTATAGTGAACATGTTCTACTACTGGAGGGGTTGTCGGTCACCGACCAGTCCTCTTATCCAGCCTTCATCCTCCTCCTCCTCGTCTACATCCTCACCATGGTGTCCAACATTGGCCTCATGGTGCTGATATGTGCAGACAGAAGCCTGCACCAGCCCATGTACATTCTGTTCTGCAATCTGCCTCTAAATGATGCTCTAGGGGCAACCATTATTGTGCCTCGCTTGTTGAGTGACATTTTTGTAGCAAGTTCAGAGCGCTATGTCAACTACATTGCCTGTGTTATTGAAGCATTTTGTGCTCATGTTTATGGTACCACCTCCCACACCATACTGATGATCATGGCCTTTGACAGGTATGTGGCCATCTGTAACCCCCTGCGCTACACCAGCATCATGAGCACCAGGATGGTGGTTAAGCTGACTGTGTTTGCCTGGGGGGTGGCCTTCCTTCTGGTGGGGATTCTGCTGGGTCTTACTGTCCGCTTGTCACGATGCAGGAGCGTTATATCAAACCCTTTCTGTGACAACGCCTCTCTGTTTAAGCTCTCTTGTGAGGATGTTTCCATTAACAACATCTACGGTCTCACTTTCACTGTTATTCTTCTGGGCTCGTCTATAGGAGGTGTGTCTCTAACCTACCTCAGGATCGCCATGGTGTGTGTGATGAGTAAGAACAGGGTGCTTAACAGCCGCGCCCTGCAGACCTGCACCACACACCTCTCAGTCTACATCCTCATGCTAGTAAGTGGCTTCACAATCATTTTCCTGCACCGCTTTCCTCAGTGGTCTCATCACAGGAAATTGGCAGCCATCATGTTCCACGTGGTTCCACCTGGACTTAACCCGATCATCTATGGACTGCAAACCAAAGAGATCCGGCAAAAGATCTCCAACTTGATCCACAAAAATAAAGTGTCACTGAGATGATTAGAATGAAATTGAGAGAAATTCCAGGTACATAATGCAAGAAGGTGTGTTTCAGTCTTGTGTTGAACATGGGAGACAGGGATGGAACAGATATGTAAAAGACTTAAAGTGTGGTGATGCACAGTCCTAAGAAGTACCTTTATAAAATTCAATTTAATTAATTATTCATAACAATTTATGATATCCGACCACTATAGAAAACATGCCTATTGTAACAATGAACAACCCTGCCATAGTAGAACATCATAATATTCAGATTACATATTTTAACTATGCCCGTTCATTTGTATTTATGTTTGGGTTTTACGCTGTTAAAGTAATATAATATGAGAAGCACTGGTGTACATGATGAATTATTTGTAAACATTTTGTAAGGAGACAAATTAAAAGTGTATGTAACTTTGTAACTTTGATACCATCAAAGTGACTCTATCATCAAGCACCAACATTTTACATATATATTTTAGATATATGTTTTCCTTTAATAGGTCATACATTGTTTGTTTATATACAGTAAATCCAAAGTAGAAAATTATAAATATATTATAGAAACATATGAATATGTACAATATGCACACATTGAACAGAAATAGATGGTAGTTTAGTAATTTGTGGACATATTTAAAATACATAGCACAACTTTTTGTTATAGGCCTTGAAGACACTGGCATATATCTGTATTATGTTGACCAGGTCCAATCTGAGTCAAACACCGGCCATGCAAATATTTCAGTGAAAATGATTCCTTCTGATTAATGTGTACTAGTGCAGTCCCTGTGATGCAGTTGGTGTTAAAGAAAAACAAACAAAAAATCTATATATATAATGTATAATATATATATATATACTATTATTATTATTTTATTTTTTATGTGTTTCCTACAGTATTTGTAAACTTATCTCAATTTCATGACAGCCGGGTATAGTGTTTACAGAACGTTCCCAGAACATTCCCAGAACGTCAGAACATAAGGTTCTTTAAAGGGTAGGAGGACGTTATTCAGGACGTTCTGGGAACGTTCTTAGAACATCAAACATGTAATATTAATAAAATATCGTCAAACATCAAAATGTTTAAAACGTTATTTTATTTTGGTCAACTGGGTATTGACAAGTACAATCAACTTAAAAAGGTCTGTCAATGATTTGCTGACAAAAGGTTTACAAACAACAACAACAAAAAATATAGTTAAGTTAAACATTCTCATTGTTCTTTTTTGCTTATAGGCTACTGTGGGAGTGCATCATAATAAGCATTACATTTACATTACATGTATTCCTAAGTGCCATAAAATTCTTGGAAGGTGAGAAGGCAGTCTGTGCTTCTGATGGAGGTGGGGAGTTGATTCCACCATTGGGGAGCCAGGCAGTGGAACTCATGGAATGAAGAATCTTGAATTAAAGTAAAACATAAATTATAGGAGAGTCAGATGCTTAATCACTAGTTTCCTCTTCTGGTGCCCGAGATTCTTCTTCTGGTGCCTCGCAACAACAACAAAACACATATCTGTAAAAAAAATATTGTGGAGAAGTTGTATACAAATTAATAAATAAATAGACAATGAAAATATAATAATACAACGCTGTCTACCTGTTATTTACGTGAATGTAGCAAATGTTGTCAACGTCCCCCGAATGTCAAACACAGAACGTCCCCATGTGACTTTCACGGGACGTTCTTTTAAAGTCCCAAATGTAATATTTGTAATGTTTGCAGTGTGACCACAAAATAACGAACATGGAACGTCTCCATAAAGTCATACAGGAAACTTTCAAAAAAGGTGTGTTCAGAACCAAATGATAACTTTTAGAGAACGTTATGCAAAGTCCCAAGAACGTCTCCTCTACGTGGGTAAATGCCTCGTGTATTAAAGATGAGGTTAGCGAGCTCTAGAATACAGATAATCATATTATAAGCACTACTTATATCACAGCTATGTCTGCAGAAACGACGTTTAAATCATGGCTTCGTTCATTTTTATTATAATTTTATTGATAAACATATAACAGACAAAAATAAATTAAAACTCTCCATAGCGACATTTCCACATTATTGATACAACACTGACATCTGCTGGACATTATGAGACGACAGAAAACAGAATAAATAAGATCTCTAAATTCCCCTTCACGATGAGACACAAAACATACATTTGAGTTTCAGCTACGATTTCATCTTATTAAACAGTAAAACCAAACATACTGTGTTTGAGTGAAGCCAGGTTACGTTCTGCTGATTGGAACAATAAGGAAAGTTTTGGTTGTCAGGAAAGGGTGTTGAGAGTTCTGAAGTTCTTAGGCGTGACCGTTTTGAAGTTCTTACACATGACGTTTCTGAGTTTGCGCAAGAACCTTCCCAGAGCATCTCTCAGTTCTTTATTCCTCAGGCTGTAAATAATGGGATTCAGGAAAGGCGTCAGAGCGGCGTAAATCACAGCCACAATGATTCGAACCTAAAACATCAACACAGGAGTCAATATGCAGCCTGGAAGAAAAAAAACTTAAAACCTGTTTGTTGTTTTTTTGTTTGTTTGTTTGTTTTTGTTGGCCGGGGGCTGTTTGTGTTCTTACCTCTGGTGAGAAGTTCCCAACTCGGTAGGAGATGTAGACGAATGAGGCTGAGCCATAGGAGAGGAACACCACTGTCAGGTGAGCAGCACAGGTGGCAACAGCCTTCCCTCGCTGGGCCGCCCCCATCCTGGCCACCGCCACCCCGATCAGGACGTATGACGTGACGATGAGCATCCCAGTCAGGAGCAGAGCCACCATGGCCAGACTAAGGGACACGATGCTGTCCACACTCGTGTTCCCACACGCCAGAACTCGGACGGACGACGGATCGCACCAGCAGTGGAACACCACGTTGGGACCGCAGAAGAACCTCAGAGTCAACATGGAGACGGGTGGTAAGGTGCAGATGGCGCCGAACGCGTACGCCCCGAGGATGAGGAGGAAGCGGGTGGCGCCCATCATGGTGGTGGTGTAACGCAGGGGGTCGCAGATGGCGACGTAGCGGTCGTACGCCATGACGGTCAGGAGAGCGCGGCCGGTTACGGCCAAGTGGATGAAGAAGTACATCTGAAGGAAGCAGGCAGGAACCGAGATGGTTTGGTTTGTGGTCAGGAAACCCGACAGCATGCTGGGAATGGTGACGGAGGTGTAGCACATGTCCACGAAGGACAGGTTGTGGAGGAAGAAGTACATAGGGGAGTTGAGTTTGGGATCGGTCCTCACCTGCAGGAAGACGTGACAGAACTTTGAGACACGAACCACCTGACAAGTAATGTCATCCCAGAGGCCCTGAATTCATGTCGAGACAAAGACAATATGTACACGTTCTGTGAAATACACTGTTTTGTCCTTGATACGATTGAGGCTGCAAAAAGAGCACACTTGTTTGGAAAGCTGTGGCTCTTCTCTTTGACACTTGTTTGGTTCCACTCTATGCATGTTTCATAATCTGACAACCTGCAATGTATTGAGGACTATCACGTTGTTATGATCAGTGACCACTGCTCTTTTTGTAAAGCTCCCTCTTGGAAATCGCTTTGAATAAAAGCGTCTGATAAATGAATAAATGTAAAAATGTCAATACCAGGAAGATGATCGTACTGTTGCCTACGAGGATGGTGATGTAAGCCAGCAGGAAGATGACGAACAGGGGGGTCTGAGTGTCTCCAAGACTCTGCAGACCCTGGATGATGAAGTAAGAAACTGGGACCTCAGTGTTGTTCATGTCTCCTGGATTCCACACCAACCTGAGGAAGGAAGAAGAAAAAAAGATTTGTTAAACGGATTTAAAGACAACACGTTAAATAACACGCTTAGCCACATAGACACGGGTGTTCTTAGTATATGTGTGTGGTATGTGTGTTAGTGTGTGGTATGTGCCTTTGTGTGTATGGTGTGTGTGTTGGTGGGTGTCGACAAGACCTGAGAAAACATGAAACGGCCTCCTTGGCAGCGTTGTGTTTCCCTCTCTGTGAGTGCTGCTGTGACTCAGAGACGCATATTTAAAGGGTCTTCTTAGACCAACCCAGTGGTTGTTGTTGAGTTCGTAATGACGTCTTACAAATGAACTCATTAAAGATGACAATTATGAAAACATAAATCTACAGTTAAACTGGGTCTTGGGATTGGTGTTGTGGTAATTAGCGTGTTCGTACATCAGTTGAGTGATATCAACTTCGTATTTTGAGCCTGGTTAGGCGAACATGTTACATTGTAAAAACACGTGTGATGGGCAGAGACAGATAGACAGAGAGACAGAGAGAGAGAGACAGACAGAGAGACAGACAGAGAGAAAGAGACAGGCAGGCATACAGAGACTGACAGAGACAGACAGAGACAGACAGAGACAGACAGACAGACAGACAGACAGACAGACAGACAGAGACAGACAGACAGACAGACAGACAGACAGAGACAGACAGACAGACAGGCAGACAGAGACTGACAGGCATACAGACAGACAGACAGACAGACAGACAGACAGAGACAGACAGACAGAGACTGACAGGCATACAGAGCGAGACAGACAGACGGACAGACAGACAGACAGACAGAGACAGACAGACAGAGACAGACAGAGACAGACAGAGACAGACAGACAGAGACAGACAGACAGAGACTGACAGGCATACAGAGCGAGACAGACAGACAGAGAAGGACAGACGGACAGCCGTGAGACAATGAAGCGTTGGTGGTTCTGCCAGATTAGAGCTGAGGTAATTACTGGACTCTCCAGCACACTGACCTCGTCAGCAGAAACTCAGAGGAAACATCAAGGTCAGGCGTCTCCCTTTAAGAGTGGCTGAATGATTTAAAAACCCTGTTTTTAATAAAAGGTGGGGAAAAGAAGAGTGCTCACAGGGCCAACGACCTCTCCTAAACCACCAGGGTGCGATTTATTATGAGGTTCATCAAATGTGCTGGACAGCCTCTTGGGCGGCGTCCAGAGGAAGCTGTTGTCTTTGAGAGAGAAGTCAGCCGGCTTCAGCAGTGTACAAACAAACATCACCAGACCTCAGCAGGCCCTGGATTTGACTGGTAATGGGGAAGGTTTATGGGAAATGTGAGGTGGAAGGGGAGCTCATTAGAATGATTGTGTGTTCATTCTGTGTTTGTTTGAATGTGTGTGTGTGTGTGTGTGTGTGTGTGTGTGTGTGTGTGTGTGTGTGTGTGTGTGTGTGTGTGTGTGTGCGCGATAGACAGGTAGTAAGCGCCCTGTGATCTCTAATGGGTTTTTAATTGGGCAGTAAAAAGTGTTTATGTTGAAACTGTCCTATTAACCTTTCACTTCAGAGATCACAGTCTGGAATCCCTGGAGGTGCTCATCTCACGATAGAAGCAATTACGCCCAACACCTACAACACTATCAACACACACACACTACCAACACACACACAGACAACACACAGAAACACACACAAATATGTCTGTGCTTGTACAGCAGACATAACCCAGTCAGAAACACACATTCTCATGTAGAAACACTACAACTTTGTGACTCGGCTATAAGGCAGAAGCTTGATCGACCGTGCTGCATGTTAAACTGGTTCCAGCAGGTTAGGGGACTTGCTCCTGTGAGGTGTGTTGTGGTGAAAGAGGTTGTAATTAGGAGGTTTGTTGTAATTAGGTTTGTTGTAATTAGGTTTGTTGAGTCAAAACAAACCAACCCCCGTGGACTCATTATGAAGTCCACCCACCTCTTTACACTTAAACTCAAGTTAGTCAAGTAATTTAAGAGTGAACTGTCCTTTTACACGTCTTCAGGGAGAAAGTGATGATGCGTTTGAAGGCTTACTAAAACTCAACAGGAAAATAATAACAAAACAGTTTGAAAAATAATGATCCTTATCAACTGTTGCTATGCACTAGCAACAGTTGATTAGAATCATTTTTTTTTTTCAAACTTATATCTCTGAATAGTCAAGAGACGGTTTTACAAAGAAATGTGGCGACTTTGAGTCCTCTTGCCTGAAATGACTGATGTAATACAGAACTGGTGTTGTAGGGGTGCAGACAGGAAGCAAGTGGTAAAGAAGCCAAACCTGCTGAAGGCTTTCTAAACCTCCGACCTGCAATCTGATGGGGGTACTTCCTGTTCTTCTGAAAGATTGACATGAGAAGGATTAGTGTGACTGTGTGTGTGGTGTGTGTGTGTGTGTGTGTGTGTGTGTGTGTGTGTGTGTGTGTGTGTGTGTGTGTGTGTGTGTGAAAAAGATTACTCAGCAGCAGGGAACTGGGTTTCAATCTCAGTCGTTCATTATCAGAGACAGAACTAATGATGTGAAGAGGATATTAGATTGCTTCAGGTCCTCTGAATCCTGCAAGATCGCAATACTTTACTTCGATTTCATTATATCCTTCAAAACGATGGCCTAAAATCTGTTAAAAAGTAAACAAAGAAACAAATGAAATCATTTTTTTCTTTCTTTCAAAAAGTATATGAAATATTAAATGACATTTATTGGCGTGGCACAAACGCAATACATATTTCGGATACAATAAAGATGTGTTACAAGACAAATGGTTAACACCTGTCACCTGTCCATCATCCTCCCTGTTATTGGCTGCTTCCCTGCAGGTGAGCACAGCCAGGTGTGCTGCAGTAGCACCTCATGCTGTAACTGACACCGATCAGGAGCTCTTTAAAAAGTACACTTGTTCAACGATACAGCAAAGATGACGTAACTCTAGAAACTGACACACATCAGTACAAAACCTATAAAACATGACAAAAAACTTTAAATGTGACAGTGTGTGTGTTTGTGTGGTTACACATTACATGTGATTGTGTGTGTGATTACACTTCAAATATGATTGTGTGTGTGTGTGTGTGTGTGGTTACTCTTTAAATGTGATTGTGTGTGTGAGCGGTTAGTGGGTGGATATTAGTAATAAGTAATAATAAGGATTGTTTGTGGGGGGGCTGAACTGTGAGTCCCCACAAGAATATCAATACCAGTGTGTGTATTGGGGTCGTGTGTGTAAGTATACAGTACTTGTGAATACAGCCACATGTTGCTCTATTTCACCGGTCACCAAAGTCCTCTTGCTGGTCACTAAATTGAAACTGTTCCGTAAAATATCTGGATTTGTTTGGCAGAGTTTACAGAAGCGGTTGTGGTGTTGTCCTTATGCATAGATGCACAGGGCAACTCCGTCTGCTCCTCCTCAGATGGCCTTTCCCATGATGAGCAGACTCATGAGGAAGACCATGATGAAGAAGAGCCACATGAACAGGCGGTCCAACACCTTGGCCACCTTCCTCCACTCTCCAATTCGTCTTTGTGTGGCGCGCTGGTCGTGGTAGCAGTTAGCGATGTACTCTACATTCCGGTGCAAGACAGGGTGTTGACACACACACGGGGGCCTCCTCCTGTCCCCTGCCCCCGACCCCCCACACCCCGCAGCCTCCCTCCCTCTCTCTGGGCCTCCACAGGCTCCCCCCCAGCCCCCTACCTCTCCTCCCTCTCTGTCTCCTCCTCCCCCAGCTCCCTCCTCCTCTCCATGGTCTATACTCACAAACAGGTCCTCTCTCCAATCACTGTAGCCTGAATTGGAGAGAGTCCCTTTCTCGACCCTCTGCCTCCTCCCCTCTTTCTCATCCTGTATCTTCAGCCCTTCCTCTCCCCCTTCCTCCCCCCCTCTCCCCCCCTGGCCACCCCAGGCCTGCCCGTTGATTCCCCTGGGCGGAGCAGGGTCGGGGGGCGGGGCCGGGGCCTCAGTCTCCGCCTGTTTCCTGGGCGTGCCGGCGCTCAGGCAGTTCTCCCCGACCTCGTAGACGAAGCAGATCCGTGCCAGGTGGTGCAAGATGAAGCGCCGCGCCCACTCAGGGACGGGCCGCGCCTCCGGCCCACAGTGGTGGATGTTCATGATGAAGATGGTGAGCGCTGTGGAGGCTGTGATCATGGTCATGGTGGCAATATAGTACTTCCCTGAAGAGGAGGAAGAGGAGGAGGAGGAGGAAGAGGAGGAGGAACAGGGAAGCAGAAACCGTAGGATCTTTAAAACCCGACTGAAAGACTGTGTGTAAACTTAACAGACAAGCTTTGCCGGCTCTTGGGAGAGGAGACAGGGTATTGGTTATTGGAATCACGATTGCGACAAAGTAAATCAAGCAGACAGGCATTATCGATCAGCTGGTCTCCTGACCATCACATCACTATTATCCCTCAAAACTGTGTGGATTTACAGTCAGGCTTGACACCAGACTAAACAAACACAGACACCGGATGAACTCTACTCATCCACATTCAAGTTTCTGTCTAACATAATACCCAGCCTGCTGAACGATGCCTCGCTCTTCTTCACTGGGGAGGTATTTTACTGTTTATTCGATATTTATCAAGCCTTGAAGCCTTCTGCATAGTCGATAGAACACGGTGCAACAGTAATGTAGCAAGAGGCCTGTGGTGCTGGGGCTGCTGTGCTGCGTAAGGCTTATCAAATATTTACACATGGACAACGTTCAACTGGAGGGGAGAGAGAGAGAGACAGAGAGAGAGAGAGAGAGAGAGAGAGAGAGAGGAGAGAGAGAGAGAGAGAGAGAGAGAGAGAGAGAGAGAGAGAGAGAAAGAGAGAGGGAGAGAGAGAGATGTTCAGGGTTCCCAGAGGAGCCCCTAGGCTGCTTGTCTTAGTGTTTAAGCTAAAGTCTTTCAAATAGCCTTTCAAAAAGGACTTCACGCCCAAAAGCTTTTACTAAATCAGGTCTTGTGGATCTCTATACCTGTTAACTGTTCTCCAGGTCACACCTGCCTCCAAGCTATCTCCCCCCCCCTCTCCCCCTCACCTATGAGCGGGACGCTCTCTGAGGGGGGCATGCTCTCAGCCACCAGCAGCTGGAAGACGGTGAGAGCCAGCAGCACGGTGACGCCCAGGGACACCTTCTCCCCAGAGTCGGCCGGCAGGTAGAAGCCGAGCGGGGCCAGGAAGGAGATCATCATGCAGGGGATCAGCAGGTTGAAGATGTAGAAGGAAGCTCGTCTCTTCAGGTGCAGCGTGTAGGTGATGTCGGGGTACGGGTCAGAGCAACAGCCGTACAGGATCACGTTCTTCTTGGCCGGCATGCCCAGAACCTGCAGGGAGAGGAGGGGGGGAGGGGGAAGGGGAGTTCAGGTCATCCAGAGTTCTCCTGTGTAAGATAACTTAGGACCTACAAGTATCCCCTACGCTCTACCACCAAACTATCTCCCCAAACAGCCCAGACTCCTCACACCTCCCACTCCACGTTGGGGACGAAGTCGGCCAGGTCGGCGCTGTCCAGGGCGTTGACCAGGTCCATCTGGTTGCCGTTGTGCGTCCAGGAGCCGAAGGTGAGGCGGCACTGCTGGGCGTCGAAGGGGAAGAAAGACACGTCCACTGAGCAGGAGCTCTTACTGATGGCCGGCTGGTCCCACATGACCTGACCCTCGCTGCTGATCACCACGTTGGTCTCCATGGAGCTGGAGAACTGGTCATCAGCACTGTGGGGGGGGGGGGGGGGAGGGGGGAGAGAGTTTCTATGTGAGGTGATGGAGAGACGAGGGAACAGGAGAGGAAGAGTGATCTGGTCCTCCAGGTGATGGAGAGACGAGGGAACAGGAGAGGAAGAGTGATCTGGTCCTCCAGGTGATGGAGAGACGAGGGAACAGGAGAGGAAGAGTGATCTGGTCCTCCACAGCTCGTGGCAGGAAGCCATGATCGTCCATCTCACAAACAGAACAGGCCCAACAGACTTTACTCTTCATAAATCAGTCAAAACATGGAGTCACAACATGGAGATTTATACTCAGTAGAGTCATTACTCTCAGGTACACAAGCGAAGCAGAGAATTAACACAGCAACACACACGCTCGGATAGTTCTACTGACCAGCCATTTGTAACTGGATAACAAAATCCTGAAAAGATTTTCTGACGTAACGTAATCTGACATTCTGGATCATTCTAGGTCATCTGAGAGCAGTGATCACTAAGCTTTTCCATCTGTCTAAATGAAGATGAACCCATGGAACCCTGAACCCATGGAACCCTGAACCCATGGAACCCTGAGCCCATGGAACCCTGAACCCATGGAACCCTGAACCCATGGAACCCTGAGCCCATGGAACCCTGAGCCCATGGAACCCTGAGCCCATGGAACCCTGAGCCCATGGAACCCTGAGCCCATGGAACCCTGAGCCCATGGAACCCTGAGCCCATGGAACCCTGAGCCCATGGAACAAAGCCCATGGACTTGGTGAATCCCAATAGCAGCCAGACCTACCTGTTGTACAGGACTATGTCAGGCCTCCAGACATAACTACTGGGGATGCGGATGGTGTCGAGCCCATCGTAGTCCTCCTTCTTCCAGTTCAGGTAGGCGTCTGTCCACACCTGCCGGATCCACAGGTACGTGGTCAGAATCTGGTTCCTCTCATCCTGCCACCACACAAACACAGGAGGACTCAGGTGTTAGTTACCATGGCGGAAGGCAGAAGGCTGCAACATGTCATATTTTTTAAGGAAAAAATGCAAAAGTTTTCATCATTGATTACTACTTGAAGAAGTTTAGAAAGGTTAAATCAATATTTCAGAAACACAACATTTTGGGGAGAGAAAAAGGTTTACACCATATGTTTTGAGAAAAAAAAGAAAGCGATGTGGTTGTTACCATGTCGATGATCTGGGAGAGGGTGATCTGTAGAGTGACATTGATGATGTGGTCTGTGTCCTCCACAGGGCGCAGAGCGTTCGTATAGTTAGTAAACAGATCAGTCAACAGCTTCTGGGCATATCTCCCATGAGCACCCAAGCAAACTGCCAGGGAGAGAGGAAGGGGTTAGAGTGAAGAGAGAGACAGACAGACAGACAGACAGACAGACAGATGGAGGAAGAGTAGAGAGGGAAAGAGATAAATAAAAAACATCACCACTCGCCTTATCATACACACAATGTTAGTCTGCATTCAACAGTTTCTGCACCAGATTTTGACCGGCACTCTAAATTCCCGGCAGAAAGACAAAATAAAAAACCCTCTGTCCCAGCTCAATTAACCTAAGATTCACCTTGAACCGTTAACTAATCAGACAACTTCAACTCTGAGAAGGAAATCCCCTGGTGAGGTCCACATGGACGCCTGTCTCCTCCATCTTCACGAGGAACGCAAACATTCTCCTTGTTGCCTCGGAAACGTTTGATCTAATTAACTGTTTATTTTTTCGATAACGGCAGGTAGGATAATCTTCATTCGTGTTCCAGTTTTTGTCTCTCTAGACGTGTGATGAAGTGAGGTAATGGTGAGCGGACAGAGGGGAGGTGGAGCTAAGGGGGGAGGGAGAAGGGGGAGGGATAAGGGGGAGGGTTAGGGTGAGACTGCAGAGTGACTGCAGAAACACTAGCAGAAGAGCGACAGGAGGTAATTATCAAACGCACAGGAGAGACCAGGGAGAGAGAAAAGAGAGGCGAGAGAGAAAAAGCGAGGGTGAGAGAGAAAAGAGAGCGATAAGATAAAAGCTAATTAGGGGAACAGTGGGGAGATGGACAGCCTTAAGTCGACGAGAACTTCATTTCAACCCAACAAGCAGATATGGTACATGTCCTTAACATGTAAATAGCTGTTAAGGACATGAAGGAAGTGACAGAGTGACTTCCTGTCCCAGCCTAGCCTAGAGTCTCTACCATGTATCACTTCTACTTTATGACTCTGTCACCTTGTCGCTGTGTGGTCTGATGAAAACAGCAGCATCCTTTAAGCAGGTATGCCTTGAGAGACACAGAGGCATTAGACTGAAAGATTTACACCAGCACATATCAAACTGACAAACGACAGCCCTTAAGGTGTGTGTGTGTGTGTGTGTGTGTGTGTGAGAGAGTGTGAATGTCCATCGTGCTGCAGCCAACAAACTGTAATGGAGCTCCGACCCTGATGGAAGCTGTGTTCCCCCCCCCACCAGCCCCCCCCCCCCCCCCCCCCCCCCCCCGCACCCACCACCCCCCACCTCCCCACCCCCCACCCAGAGAGCTGCTTCACCCGTGTTGTTTAGAGTCTCTGAAGGGGGATAACGGTGTGTGCAGTCAGCGTTTTCCCCTTCAGCATTAATCTAGAGAGGCGTGGCTGATGGGGCTGGAGGTGCCAGCTGGCTCAAACTGCACCCCCCCCCCTTGTCCCCCCACTTGTTCCCCCCGACCACCCCTCATCCCCCCCGCCCCTACAGTCCAAGACAAGAAGGAACACTCACATCACACTCATGTCATCGTTTACCAAACACACTGCAAGCTGGACTGCTAAAGGATTTTTGTGTGTATGAGAGTGTGTGTGTGCATGAGAGTGTAAGTATGAGAGTGTGTGTGTGTGTGAGAGTGTATGTTTGAAATAAGCAACGTAGGGGATGTAGTGGGACTGAATTGCTAATGCTGTGTGGATTACAGACAATCCCACAGTGCCTGAAGAGAGACTCTGACCCTGGTAGTCTGTCTGATGACAAAGATAATCCGACCACAGCTGCAGTATGACATGTACAGCTCCATCTCTCTTTCACTGCACACTCACAGTTTGAGGGTGAGGGTTAACCCTATGTAAGGATGTTCAAACAGCTACAATTTTACCTCACGCACTTTCCTCTCTGTTCCACCTTCATTCATTTATCAGACGCTCTTATCCAGAGCGATTTACAGCAAGTACAGGGACATTCCCCCCTGAGACGAGTAGGGTGAAGTGCCTTGCCCAAGGACACAAAATCATGTAGCCACAGCCAGGAATCAAACTCAAAACCATCTGCTAATGAGCCCAACGCCTTAACCTGCTGAGCCACCTGACTCAATGAATGATGCACATGAGCTCATATCCTGGGTCTGGTATGACCAGACCTCCACTAAAACCACCTGAGATCAAGCTGGTGCAGCAGAAGGAAACCAGACTAGACTTGACCTGTTTTCTTCTGTCTGATTATTCTCTCTCTCTTTCTATTGGACAGTTCACACTTTCCTTCCCACCAGCTGTTTCATCCTCCTCTTCCTCTCCCCTGTGGAGTATCTCTGGGGTCAGAGGTCATGGATAACAACATCTGTGTAAGATGACAGTCTAAAGCAGGGGGGGGGGGGGGGGGGGGGGCAACGCTGGTCCTCGAGGGCCACTGTCCTGAAAGTTTTGGATGTTTCCCTGGTCCAACACACCTGATTCTAATGAATGTGCCGTTATCAAGCAAAGAAACATCTAGAAATGTCAGGACAGTGGTCCTCGAGGACCAGGATTGGAGACCCCTGGTCTGAAGTGACATGGATGACGACCACAAAATGTCCTAAATAAATGAAGTCTGATCATCTGTCTTCACTAAAGCAAGCAGGTGTGAGCCCCATATGGAAGGATTAGGAGGGGTTGGTGTGGAAAGATGGTGGGGCGGTTTACCATGGCAACAGCAATCAAGTAGTGATTTCTGAAACAGCAGAAAAGCTGTTGTGTATACAAGCACGCACGAGTCTACTGTTTTAACGGGACCACTGCAGCACGGGCCTGTGCTCGTTATCCCGTAAAAAAAAACACACACAAGTACACAACGTGGACAATGCAAACATATTTAGGATTGATCAAAACACCAAAGTAAACGTATAGTATTTGAACAGTGTATGCATATGTATGGAGAGCGTTAGGTCTACCAAGTTCATGCAGCATTGCACACTAAGTTATTGACTTCTCATCTACAGCAGCAGAGCAACACTTACCCGGAGGAAAACTTAATCCCAGAAGAAACAGCGATGCAACCATGACGCTCCACCGCTTCATCGTGGAGAGAGGATACTTTGTCCCTGAGAGATTACCGGAGTGTTTTGCCGCATCAGGGGGGTTGAACCGCGCTGCGCTGATGCAGTGCTGCCGATGCGAGGCGCTCAGTGGAGTGTGGAAACACCGTTAACGGATGAAGCGCGTGCGGCGCCACAAGAGCGGTTAGCGCACGAGGTGCTTTAGTCGCGCACTCTCCCTCGAGTTCACGTGCACAGCAGAACAGCAGAGAGTACAAGTGACAAGCAGGCTGTGTTAACAGTAAAAACCTGATGACAGATACGAAGAGAATAATGTGCTTCTGGCAGCAACAAGGAAGGAGCTAAACACATGATTAATCATGATGCATTACATGAGGAAAACTGGGAAAGTGAGATAATTGAAGATTGTTGCTTGTCTGAGAACTATACCTCAAACATACCACAACGACCTACCGGAGGAATATAGGTTTATTTAAAAAAAAACATGACATTGACAATGAACCGGCTTCAAACTTTATTATTTTAAAAACTGATCATCATTATACTCATCACAAACATGCACAGCGCGCGGATACTCCTGTAAAGGCACTGATCGCGAGAGGAGCGTCAGTCTCGCGCAAAGCAACACAGCGCGTGAGCTACACACTGAACACTGAACTGAAGGATGGGGTTTAAAATACAAGATGATTCACAAGATGCTGAATCCTTTAAACAATAATATGATTTGGGGTGTCTGGGAGGAGGAACCACAAGAGAAAAACTACAGATATATTTAAGGTACCAATAGAAATATTCAATATTCCTATCGAAATATAGTCAAGGGGTATTCTCCATCTCTCTGCATGTACACCTGATTTACAAACTAAATGAAATAAAAAAGGACTACAAAAATAGAGATATCCCTTTACTCACTTTACATTTTTACCAAGAGATCTTTTCTGGTATTCAAAATCGTTTTTGTACAAGATTAGAAGAATAACCGGTATTTCCCCTGTTCAGACCACGCCCCCTCACCCAGACCACGCCCAGCTTCTGGTCTGATTCAAACTTGAACTAAAGACAGTTAGTTACTTCAGTAATAGATGCATGAGTGTTATGTTGAAACATTTCTCCCTAAAATAGCCAGATGGTCTTACCAAGCAAGTCAAGCAGAACAAACCTTAATATTTAGACTGAATCTCTCTCTCTCTCTCACACGCACGCACACACGCCTTGTCAAAGTACAAAAAAAGCTATACAAAAAACATAATGGTCACACCAAATCCTCCTGAAGTTACACACACGTCACAAACATCCTGGGAACTGAGGCCCTTATATCCCGTGTCTTTAAAGTTTCAAATCATGTGCGTGTGCAAACCAGCAGCCAATCACCTCGCAGTCCAGCTAGACAAGTCCTCAGTCCCGATTGGCCTTTCTTTTTTTTTTTTTTACGATGCTTTTTCAGCTGCCATTGCCATTGGTCCAGAGGTTTTGGGTGTGGCTGTTGTTAACAGGCTGGCGATGATCTGCTTCAGGTATGATTGGGTGAGACCTCGCAGCTCTTCCAGAGCATAGTCCTCTGGCATGGGCAGACGCTCTATGTGGGAGGCCGGGGGGAGGTGACCGGGTTCGGATCCCCCCTCAGCACTGGGCTGCAGACTCAGGACCACCCTCAGGATGTTGGCCACGCGCTTCGCCATCTCTGAAGATCACAAGGGAACAGCAGGTAAGGACCTGTCTCACACACACACACACACACACACACACACACACACACACACACACACTCACACACTCACACACTCACACACACACACACACACACACACACACACACACACACACACACACTCTGGTTAAAGGGCCTGTCACTCACTCACACTCACACACTCACACACTCACACACTCACACACTCACACACTCACACACTCACACACTCACACACTCACACACACACACACACACACACACACACACACACACACACACACACACACACACACACACACACACACTCTGGTTAAAGGGCCTGTTGCCGTGGCGAAGCGGAGGACGAACCTGATTGGGCGAGGCGGTCTTTGGCCGTGTAGCAGGGGAGCAGCTCTATCCTGCTGCACAGTGACGTCACATCTGTGTGGAGACGCTCCAGATCATAGCCTGCACTGTCCATCTGGACACACACACAGAGACACACACACACACACACAGACACACACACACAGAGACACACAGAAGTGAGACAATGGTTGGCGTTTCCATCTTTCAAACAACCTGAGGTGTTGAAATCAGACAAGTATATTTACAGATACGTTTTGAAATGTGTGGCAAGTCCACACACACATACGTGCGCACACACACACACAGAGCTGGCGAGCCAGTGATCAGATCAGCTCCAGCAGCGTCCCATCAGCACAGCACTCAAACACAGATTATGACAGGATTAGAGCTGCACTTTAAATGAGGACATCTAAACAGAGAGGAGCTGAGATCTGAGGGTTAAAACTGGGGATCCTGCTCAAGAGGGTCACTGCTGTGTGACGAGGGAGATTTACAGCTGACACATACACACACAGCTTCTCTCACACACACACACACACAAAGCTTCTCTCACACACACACACACACAAAGCTTCTATCACAGACAGACAGACAGACAGACAGACAGACAGACACACAGACAGACAGACAGACAGACAGACAGACAGACAGACAGACACACAGACACACACACACACACACACACACACAGCTGTATCCCACCTGCTGGATGGTGTGCAGGGTGTTGATGACCTGGATGTACTGCAAGTACACCCTGCCGGCCGTGTCCCAGTCCTGGATGAGGACGCTGCGTTCCAGGACAGCCAGACCCTCCAGGAACTCCAGCAGGTACTCATGGTTCTCATTGATGATGCAATCTGACACACACATACACAGGGTAACATGAGTGTGTGCTCTTGTGTGTGTATACATCTGTGTATACTTGTGTGTGTGTGTGTTCCTTACCCGAGGCCAGGTGCTGGATGACCTGCTTGTGACACTGGTTCCAGTGCCCGGCCCTGTACAGGTGCAGCGCCTCCCTGTGGTGGTCGCCCTGACTGCGGGCGCGTGTGGCCTTGGCCTGGTGGATCCACTGCTGTGGAACCATGAGGCGCTCTGTGAGGAAGCGCTCCTTCCTGCTCGACTCCTCCGTCTCCAGCAGGGGGCAGTGTAGCTGGAGCATCTCCCTCACTGCACGCTCACGCAGCCTGCAGGAGAACACACAGCCTCAGGCCCGGAACATTCCTCAGACAGGACTACCTCTCACACTGTCACACACAGGTTCTTTTTGGAACGTAACCCCTGTGAAAAACAAGGGTTCCCTGTAGTATAACCCCACCCCTCCCCCCCCCCCCCCCCCCCCCCCCCCCAGACAGGAGGAGCGTTGTACGTACGTGTGCTGGGGGATGTGCAGCAGCACGAACACAGCCATGTCCCACCTCCCCGCCGCCTCCAGCTGGGCAGCATAGCTGGCGTGCAGCAGGCCCTGCCTCGCCTCGCCCAGGTGGCTGTAGCACAGCGCCTGCAGGACCCCCCACAGGTGCCAGCTCAGACGGTAGTCTAGACGACGCCAGCTCACTGTCAGAGGATCCAGCAGCTGCTGCAGGCTGTAGTGTCTGGGGGGGAGGATTCTATCATTAAATATGAGATGAATCTGAGAGAAGAGAGAGGATAGGGAGAGAGAGAGAGAGAGCGAGGGGGAGAGAGAGAGAGCGAGGGGGAGAGAGAGAGAGAGCGAGGGGGAGAGAAAGAGAGAGAGCGAGGGAGAGAGAGAGAGAGAGCGAGGGGGAGAGAAAGAGAAGGAGAGAGGGAGAGAGCGGGAGGGAGAGAGAGAGAGGGAGGAGGCCATACAGGCTTCAACCCTACATGAGAGGCTCACATGGTTGTAGAGGGACACAATGCTTATATAAATCTTTCAAAATAAAAGTCCCGTTGTGTTCTACAGTGCAGGTGGAGGTACCTGTCGCTGTAGAGCTTCAGCAGATGGAAGCAGATATCGTACAGCGGCCTCCTGGCCCCTCCCACCTCCTCCTCCTCCTCCTGCTCCATATCCAGCTGTTCTGATTGGTCGATGTAGGGGGGAAGGGGAGAGCAGGCATACCTGGGACCTGCGTCAGAGCCCTGAGGAGCGAAGACGGAGTCAGAGGTCAGACGGGTCGGGGGGTCAGAGGTGAGTCCTGGAGGAGCGCTGGCTAGCAGGAAGCCCTCACCTGGAAGGCGTCCTCGTACTTGGCGAGGGCATCGGCGATGGAGGCGGTGGGAGGCAGCATGTACCAGAGATGCACCGCAACACAGCGCCTCCAGTCCAGCTCTGAACACACGTTCACCACACAGTCTGTGGACTCCCACACCTGCAGGTAGACACACACACACACACACACACACACACAGGTGAGTGAATGAGTGAAGCCTTAGTCTTGGTCAGGGGTAGGTAACCCTAGTCCTAGGGAGCCACTGTTCTGAAAGACTGAGGTGTTTCCATGCGTACAGGTTTGCCTGCTAGCAGGGTGAAGATGCGCAGCCTGTCCTCCTGCAGGAAGGAGTCAGTGTGCATCCTGTGCCAGTCAGCCAGCTGCAGAGCCAACAGCTCCCTGCTGCCCTGAGAACCCACAGCCTGGGACAAGAGCAGGGCTAGACGGTGGTCCCCTGCAGACAGAGAGACACAGAGA
Organism: Neosalanx taihuensis; assembly: GCA_030340665.1. Classification (NCBI taxonomy): domain Eukaryota; kingdom Metazoa; phylum Chordata; class Actinopteri; order Osmeriformes; family Salangidae; genus Neosalanx; species Neosalanx taihuensis. The sequence goes on from CM059310.1 coordinate 8,976,569, forward strand.
GAGAGACAGAGAGAGGGGGAGGGAGAGAGGGAAAGACACAGAGAGACAGAGAGACAAACAGAGAGACAGAGAGAGAGAGAGACACAGAGAAAGAGAGACAGAGAGACAAAGAGAGAAAGAGAGATGGAGAGAGTGAGAGAGAGGAAGGGAGAGAGAGAGACAGAAGGAGGGAGGGAGAGACACACACGTTAACATGTAGTTCACATTTTCCCCTAAATGTTGTTCTCTTCATCCATCCCCAGCCCTCCCCCCCCCAGCCCTCCTCCCCCTCCTCACCGTTCTCCTGGGCCAGCCTGCAGGCCTCGCTGACTCTCTTCCCTGTCAGGTAGCTGAAGATGGCTTCCACATGGGTCCCCTTCTGGCTCCGCCCCACTTCCTGTTCGATGGTGGGGGCGGCGCTGCGAGACAGCCAAGCCGAGAAGCTCCGCCTCCTTTCTAGCTGCTGCTCGTACTGGGACCCACCCCCCTCCCCGGCCTCAGCCTCGGGGGAGGCCAGTCGGCCCCAGAGCGCCTCACACAGGGTCCAGACCTGCTCCCAGTGGTCCAGCACAGCTACAGGGAGACACAAGGCACAGCTCACATTTACACTCAGCAGATGCTCTCATCCAGAGTGACTTACAGTAAGTACAGGGAAATTCCCCCTGAGGCAAGTAAGGGTGAAGTGTCTTGCCCAAAGACACAACGTCATGTTGGCACGACCGGGAATCAACCTGGCAAGATCGGATTACTAGCCAAATTCCCTTGCAACTCCCTTAGCTTAGTCCACTCAGACAGCCTGGGGGTGTATGTCTGTGTGTGTGTGTGTGTGTGTGTGTATGTGTGTAGGGTCAGTGTGTGTCCTACCGTCTCCAGCCTCAGTCCCCTGCTGCAGCTGTGTGATCCAGGCAGCATACTCGTGCAACGCGGCCACCCCAGCCTGGGGCTGGATCAGGGGGCAGGGCCCGTCTGTACAGATGCTGCTGTGTTTCAGACAGATCTCCAGGGGTCCCTCGTACACCTGCTGGCTCTCTGAGGCCCCCGGCTCCACGGCAACAAGCTGCTCCAGGACCACCTTGAATGGGCTGTCTGACAACCTGGGAGAGAGAGAGGAGAGGAGAGGGGGGACAGAGGGGGTGAGAGAGCAGGTGGGAGGACGTGGGAGAGAGGAGAAACCATGGAAGAATATCAATTAACACCGTTTCCTACTTTGCATAATGGACATGTTGACTTCCTTCCCTCGATCCATCAATACACAGAAGCACTCAGCACCACAGTTCTGTGTGTGTGTGTGTGTGTGTGTGTGTGTGAGTGTGAGTGTGTGTCTCCATTCTGCTAGTGCATACATACTTCTTGCTCCTGGAAGGTTTCGGCAGGAACCCAAACCCTCCAGCCCCCTCCCCCAGGGGGGCCTGGTCGCCCGCCCCGCCCAGCTTATCGCCACAGTGGGCCAGAATCCAACCCGGGCCCCAGCCAACGCGGAACGAGCGTCCAGCAAACAGCGCGGCGTCCATGAGCAGACGACCCTGACGACAGAAACACAGGAGGCTGACCATGTCCCTCTAGGTTCAGGAACAACTCTGGATGTGTGAGATATCCTATATCCTACAATTATCAATATCCCACGATTACCGATATCCCCAATAAATATCCGATACCTCCTCTCTCATATCACTGAGATGTACTGTGTACAGCCAGAACATTTCTCCAGGTGACAACAGGACTGACCTTGCCCAGTGTGACTGAGTTCTCAGGGGCCACAGGTCCGCCCAACCTCCGGGCCCCCACCGTCTTGATGGGGGTCTCTGGGGCGGGGGACGGCAGCAGGAAGGAGGGCCCCAAAGGTGGCCAGGGGGACAGGCGGGAGGCCTCAGGGCCCCCCCTAGACAGCCTCTGAGGGAGGGTCCCCCCAGATGCCAGGTCAGGCAGCTGAGAGAACAGGGATGTGGTGAAGCGAGTCTGAAGAAGACCTCCGACTGTAGAGGAGACACACACACACACACACACACACACAGCTGAGCACGAACACTAGAGGCCTTCGACTGTTGCACAGTCCTGTGAATGAGCAGGAAGGAGGTGTTGGTGTAGAAGCTGAGTCAGATGAACATGGCCGCCCTCTCAGGACACCTACTGGAGGTTCTGCTCTGAGGACCAACAGGCAGGAGACGAGGACTCTCCACTGCACTCTTCATCCCTGCATGCTCAGAGAACAGGTCACCATCGTCATCCTCAGCAAACAGAGAAGCCTTCATGATCTGGGAGGAGAAACACACACCAGCAACACGGACGTCAAGTACCACACAGGAATCTGTGTGTGTGTGTGTTTTCTGCAGGGTGAGTGTGTGTGTGTTATCTGCAGGGTGAATGTGTGTGTCTGTGTGTGTTACCTGCAGGGTGTGTGTGTGTTACCTGCAGGGTGTGTGTGTGTTACCTACAGGGTTTGTGTGTGTGTTACCTACAGGGTGTGTGTGTGTGTTACCTACAGGGTGTGTCTGTGTGTCAGTGTGTCAGTGTGTGTGTTACCTGCAGGGTGTGTGTGTTACCTACAGGGTGTGTGTGTTACCTGCAGGGTGTGTGTGTGTTACCTGCAGGGTGTGTGTGTTACCTGCAGGGTGTGTGTGTGTTACCTGCAGGGTGTGTGTGTTACCTGCAGGGTGTGTGTTACCTACAGGGTGTGTGTGTTACCTGCAGGGTGTGTGTGTTACCTACAGGGTGTGTGTGTTATCTGCAGTGTGTGTGTGTGTTACCTGCAGGGTGTGTGTGTTACCTGCAGGGTGTGTGTGTTACCTGCAGGGTGTGTGTGTTATCTGCAGTGTGTGTGTGTGTTACCTGCAGGGTGTGAGGGTTGATCCCCATAGAGGAAGCCATCTGACTGGAGGCTGACAGGTGCTCCTGCTCTGCAGGGGTCCACAGGCCCAGACGACCTCTGACCTCCTCCCCCTGAACAAGCCCCTCCTCCTCCTCCTCCTCTAGCAGCACACTCTCTGCAGGGGCATCCTGGGTAATGTCCGCCATGTCGCTGTCCACCTCCGAGACACGGCTCAGTAGCTCCAGCACTGTGGCGTTCTGATCACACACACAAGTGCACATACACACACATGCGCACACACAAGTGCACGCACACACACAGGCAGCAGCATAGAAACACAGTTGTAGGTCAGTGATCCATGCCTGTCTGAGGTGAGCAGGTGCGTATGTGTGTAAAGCCCAGCAGGGGGCGATCACGCTGAATAAACCCTCCATCAGTGATGCTCCAGTTCTCAGATTGGACAGTCCAGTCTGCTCTCATTAGTTTATTTCTCAGTTCACATCAGATACAGCAGATTAAACATAGAGCCTCCTCTTTTAAACTAGGTCACACAAGTTAGTAAAGAGAATTCCTAAAAGGCATCTTAATGCTCATAGTATATTCTTAATAACGAATAATATTAATAAGTAACTGATATAGACAGTGGTGACTTCTAACCTTCACCTGTGGTGAAGGTGCCTCAACTTAAGGTGCCTCAACTTTAGGTCATGATGTAATAACTCAAACAGACAATATAGTAAAGAGTTTCAAAAGACAGGAAAATACCTGAAATTAACAGGTACATACACACAGCCAATAGACATATATGCAGGTTTACCATCAAAACGGTCAGAAAGTTATACATCTCAAAATAAACATTATATAATCTTTAAGATAGAAAATACAGTTATTCACCTCAATTCCCACAATTAACAACGTATTTAAAACGTTCATATGTAAATATTACATTCAGAAAATATGATTTTTGTTGTTGACTTGATTTCTTGGGTCAGACTGTTATGTTCAGAACCTGCAAGAATCTTTACAAAAATAAAGAATAAAAATGTACTTTTTCTTCTGCTCAGTGTGTGTGTGTGTGTGTGTATGAGAGAGATGAGCCCAGCACACACACACACACACACACACACACACACACACACTCTGGTTTCCTGTGTCTACTCTGCAGCTAGCTTCGTCTGTGCAGGTCAGTGTGGTTTGGCGTCTCTGTCTACCTGAGCCTGTGGCGCCCCCTGCTGCTGGGAAGGAGGAAGCTGCTGCTGCAGGCCCACAGGAAGTGAGCTGGCTGTCTTCTGCTTTTTGGGGTCAACTTTGACAGGAAGTTCTTCTTCCTCGTCTGAGTCCTGGAGGCCGTACTTAGAGAAGTGTGCCACCTGTGGACAGAGAAGGGATTGGAGAACAACGAGGCATCTTATTATTATGGATACAACTATTGAAATCTATTCTATAATAAAGGGTCGCAAATATGACGGAATGTATTATAAAATATAACACAAATGAATAAATACTTCTGTAAATTGCTATTCTGTAATGCATCTTCTAGACTAGAATTAGAAAGGAGTTGTGTGTCTGTGTCTGCCTGTGTGTGTGTGTCTATCTGTATGTGTGTGTGTGTGTGTGTGCCCGCCCACCTCAAACACCCAGGATCCAGTCTCTGGGCGGTACTCCAGGAAGCGAGCTCCCTGCCTGCGGGAGGCATTCTCCAGCCGGCCCTCATAGTTCATCCCTGCCAGCCTATCAGGACTCTTAATCTGGGTACAGCTGGTCTTGTCGATAGGCCACACCCCATCCAGAGTCACCTCGGCACGCCTGGGAGGAACGAGAGAGGAAGAGAAGAAGACATGAGGAAGAGGAGGAGGTGATGTGATGAGGAAGATGTGAGTGTAGGTCCCTCCTGTCTCAGGTGGATTGGAGCAGACACATGTCACTCACCGGTTAAGCCCCTCCCCCTCCGGAGGCTTGTTCTTGTCATCTGGGTAGATGATGACCTCCTTGCGTCTGAAGTGGACGATCTCGTCCAGGTTCAGTCCAGTCACGTTCACCACCCCGGGGAAGAACACCGAGCCGTAGCCTGCAGACGGAGGCCAACCAGGGAAGAGGTCAGACAAGGGTCCAGAGGGTGAACCAGAGCGTCTGATAAATAACTCAAATGTCAAATGTAAAGAAGAGAAGAACGAGAGGAATCTGTACCTTTCCTGCCCACGGTGAAGTTCTCCACCACACACTCTCCGTTCTCATCCAGCATCTTGGCCAGCTCATCCATGGAGGGGATGGTGTAGTAGCCCACCTTCCCCAGCACGATCCCTGACACACACACACCAACACAGGTGACACCTTTGAAACAACCACTTCAAATTAAACCAGTCATGATGACGTCAGAGGGGGTGTGGCAAGGGGCCTGACCTGCAGGGTGGGCGGGCTGCTGGGAGTCAGGCTCCTCCTCTCCTTCCTCCTGGATGGAGTCTTCTCCCAGGGACACGTCTTCACTGCTCACCTGGAGGGAAAGGGACCAATCAGGGAGCTGAATCTGTACGACTCCTCCTCCAGATCCCCTGGACTATTTCCACCATCCTGTCACCACGGAAACTCACCTCCAGGCCATTCCTCCCCACAGCCCCTGGCCTATGGGCATTGAGCTCTGAGATGGTGTCCTGCAGGGATTGGTTGGCCTGGCCCTGGGGGATGGGCTTGGCGATGGGATTGGTGTAGAACTTGGTGACCTCGGGGTCATCGGCTCTCTCAGGCTCCACCTCTCTCACATCATCATCGTCCTCCAAACTGTCAGGACCAGATCAGAGTCAGCACGCTGGACTGGCAGGAAAACACCCATCTGTGTGTGTGTGTGTGTGTGTGTGTGTGTGTGTGTCTCAGACCTGAGGCCGTTGTGAGGGTACTCAGAGGGGGAGGCCAGGTCATCCTCTCTGCTCACAGGGCTGCTGTACAGGCTGCTGCCGTTCAAGTTCTTCAGAACCAGCTTCTTGATGCTCTTCCTGTGCACACACACAAAGACACACAACATCAGCATACACAGACACACACCATAATCTCTAACACGCACCCACCCCTCCATGCCTCCCCAGCAGGGCCCGCAGGTCAGGCCAGGGGGGGCTGAACCTACCTGGGCATGAAGGCCCCGCTGGTGAGTGAGGGCTCGTCATCGTCCAGCCCGTCAAACAGCTGGTTCTTGGACGAGCCGGATGATGTCAGGGCTTTGGGGCGCACGCGCGTGGCGGGCCGGGGGGTCAGTTTGTAGTGAGTGGGAGTGGTCAGAGCCTTCTGGGCAGCCGGATTGGTCGGTTTCAGACGCTGTCAGAGACAAGGCAGAAAGAGAAAGACAGACTCAGGCTTCACTTCTGACTGCCCCTATCTATTACCCCTGTGTGTCACCCCTGTCTGTTACCCCTGTCTGTCACCCCTGTCTGTCACCCCTGTCTACTGCCCCTGTTTGTTACCCCTGTCTACTGCCCCACCCCTGCCTGCTGCCCCTCCTCACCTCCTCTTTCTTCTTGGGGTCAGACAGTGGGTTCCTGAAGAGAGGTGAGTCACCGAAGGGGGAGTATGTGAGAGCGTTGATCTGCTGCTGTAACACAGCCTGCTGAGCAGCTGCCGCATTGGGATCTGTCAGCGCTGCGGACAAAACACAACAACAACCTCCTGTTACCGTGGACACAACACCCCCTGTTACCATGGACACAACACACAGGCAGACTCAGGGCGTTCTTACCGACGGGCTGCTGTGGCGCTCCGAATCCCAGCGTGTTGGCTCCCGTGTTGAACCCGGTGGTTGCGAACCCCCCCACTGTCCCCAGCGTGGCCCCCAGCTTGTTCTGGGTGTTCCCAAACAGGGAGGTCTGACCGGCGCTCACAGCTGGGAGACAACGAGCACCAGCGTTAGCATGGTTAGCATGGTAATCATCAGGCATCCCAGGCTGAGTCTGCTCTCTGAGCCGTAACTTACCGGTTCCAAAGGCCGTCCCCAGCCCGGTGCCCAGGCCCCCGGGGGCAGCTTTGTTCCCAAACAGGCCTCCTCCAGCAGGGCTGGCGCCGAAACCTTCATTAAGTGGAAGAAAAAGGAGATGATGATGTGACACAGGGATTAGAATCAACTGTGTGTGTTGGAGGGGAAGGGGGGGGGGACTTCTGGGTGTAAATCAGGTATCAGGCAGCCGACATATAAACAATAAATATCCACACTGCCCTCTAGTGGCCAACAAGCATAACAAGCACAACACGGTCTGGTGATGCAAAACAAGACAGGCTTTTGAGCCCATCCAGCATCCAGTAAGACCAGGGAGGGGTGAGGGAGCAGGACTCTCACCGAAGGTGGACGTGTGTGTTCCTGTTCCCAGAGGAAGAGCAGGCTTGCTCCCAAACAGACCAGTGCCGGTCCCGAAGGAAGAGGCACTGGTGGTGGTGGTGCCAAAACCTGCCGTCTTGGTGCCAAACAGGTTCTGAAAAGATGAGAGAACACGTTTACATTTAGTCATTTAGCAGACGCTCTTATCCCAAAAACACAACATCATGTTGACACAGCCGGGGGTTCGAACCAGGTACCTTCTAATTGATTACTAGCCTGATTCCCTAACCGTTCATCAGCCACATGACATGTTAGTCTGCATTACTGCTAGCTGGACACAGAAAAAAAGCTTGTCCACTTCCTAACGAGTGGTCTGCGTACCTGAGCACCGGCGGTGCCGAAGCCAGTGTTAGGCTGACCAAAGAGGCCTGTGGCTGCCCCGAAGCCGGTGGCTGTGCTGGTCTGAGCCGTGTTCCCAAACAGCCCTCCTGCCTGGGAGGCTGCAGTGCTGCCGAACAGACCCTGGAGGAGATGGAAACATCATCACACACTGACAACAAAAACAACAACAACCTCATCACATTCTGACAACAACAACAACCACCTCATCACACACTGACAACAAAAACAACAACAACCTCATCACATTCTGACAACAACCAAACTTTGCGGTTGTAACATCTTGTGTGGGCCTTCCTAGTCCAGGCCCAGTGTAGTGATGTGTACACAGGCTGTGCTACCTCACCATGCTGCTGGTGTTGGGCTGGCCCATGGTGCTGCTGTTGCCAAAGGAGAAGCCGGTGTTGGGGGTGGCGGCAGGCTGGCCGAAGGGCTTGAACAGGCTGGCTGCCTGCTGCGCTTGCTGGGGCTGCTGGGTGGGACCGAACAGGCTGGTGGCTGCGAACCCTCCCGTACCTGGAGACATGACACCATTAACCAGGTTAATGCTGGACAGACATGAGGGGCATTCATCTGGATGGGTGTAGGGGACTCACTGGGGCCAAAAGTGGAGGTCTGTGTGTCTGTAGATGTGTGTGTGTGAGTGAGTGTGAGTGTGTGTGTGTGTGAGTCAGTGTGAGTGTGTGTGTCTGTGACTCACTGGGGCCGAAGGTGGATGTCTTGGCCTGGCCAAAGGAGAAGCCTGTGTTAGTGGCGGTGGAGCCGAACAAGCCTGCTGCCGTGCTGGGAGGAGCCGCTGCTGCCGCCCCGAACAGCCCCCCTGCCCCGCCTGCCATCGGGGTGGTGGGACCCTTCCTTCCAGCCTGGTAGTCTTCCAGCCTCAGCTCCTATCCAACACAAACACACACACACACACACTCATTCACAAGATGTTCTTGGCACACCTTTCGAATCACACAGATTCGACTTGATGTGGAACAAGCGATGAGCGCAGGTCACCAGGTCTGACCTCCAGTGATTTGTTCTCGTATTCCTTCATGGCTGTGATACACTGGTGCTTGGTGTTAATACTGGTGGTCACCCCCCCTTTGACCATCGTGTCACTTCCTGTTGGAGGCTGGGAAAGACAGGATGCAGAGGGATTTATGGACACTTCTCACTGACATAGGAATCCACAGCTGGTAAATATATTTATATAATGTGGACAAATACTGGGTACTTTTTCTTTGTTTGTTTGTTTGTTGGAAGGGCTCTGAATACGGTCGAACTTACATTGAACTTGAGTGTGGTGCCTGGCTGAGTAGCGGTGAAGCCGGCGCTACCAAACAGGGAGCTGGTTGTTGCTCCAAACGGGTTGGTGTTGGTGTTGGTGGTGCCGAATAAGCCACCAGTGCTGGCTGTGCTGGTTCCAAATGCTGAAACACAGGTCAGATTCAGGTCAAAGTTTTCTAAACCCTCTGGTTAAGCAACTAAAATTCCTCCTCCTCAAAAAAATTAAAAAGGGTTCTAAAACTAAACAGGAAATGGAGGTTAAGTCAAATAAGATGATGCCACTGACTGCCAAAGGAGGCTGGTTTGGCAGCACCGAAAGCATTGCTGGTCTGAGAGAACAGTCCACCTCCTCCGCCCGTGTTGGCGCTGCCGAACAAGCTGGACGTGGCCCCGCTGGCTGCGCCGAAGCCAAACCCACTGCTGGTGGACGACGTCACTGGCTGACTGAACGTGCTGGAGCCGAAAAGACCACCTGAGGAAGAGAGGCAACGCCGTCACAATGAGCTCAAGAAAGGCACCAAAGCCTACAGCCAACAACATACTGCTGCTTTCGCTCGTCTATCTGACCACTTCAAAGCCCCCAAATCCCAGGTCTCTGTCAGATGCTGTGGCCCGTCTAGAGACACCCCCCCAGGGAAACCCCCCCAGGGAAACCCTGCCTCTACAAGGCCATGCACATCTGCATGTCTTCTCCCTCTCTCTCTCGTATACAGAGTCCACGCTCTACATGATCACACTCCCATTAAGAGCACGGTGCAGGTGGCGGCCATGTTGGAACCAGGCTTCACTCAGGTGAACCTTACTGTGAAAGGCCTTCTGCACCTCTCTTCATAGTAATACAGGATCAGCCAATCAGCTCTGTGTGTGTTCTGCAGGCCATGCTTACCTCCTCTACCTGCACCAGGGTGGATTTGTTGTGGATTGGCTGTCATCACTTTTGAAAGAGTAAAGCATTACAGGGTGGAGTTAGACACACAAGATTCAACCACCACAGATCACCATGAGCCAACAGCAGATCTCACCCTCGGGCTCTACAGTTTAGTGGCAGTGTGATCATGCAGGTTCACTGGTCAGCCAGTGCAAACGAGATGATTGACAGGCCTCATTTGTGGTCATTTCCGTGGCGTTTGACACACAGAGCCTGACAAGTCATCATGTGAGGGAGATTGAAGCTCAAGTCACTGGCTTCTCCCAGTCAGGGAAGCATTATATACCAGTGACGGATTACATGCGAGTCACTTTGTGGTTATTCAAAGTGCGACATATTAAATGCACTTTTCCCAACCTGCTGTGTCTTGCGCTTACTAAACGGCCAGGGTTAGTTACACCTGTTTCTAAAACGGTGGATTGTCATAATGTGATAAAAAATGAAGTATGTAAATGTGTAGGTTACATCACATCTAAAGAGCCTTTAGTAATCAACAGTAGTTAACATTGACCCCATAATCACAGCTGATCTGTTCTTTTGGTGGAAATGAGATGATGTTACATGGGTCTGGGATGTGGAATAAAAGACCTGGTTTATTCTGCGTCGCTCCAAAGAGTCCGCCTGTGTTGTTCGTTGCTCCAAAAGCCGAGGCACCGAAGCCCCCTGCAGCTCCAAAACCAGCATCTGACACAACGGAAATCAGATGTCAGAAACCCCCTTAAGAGCCCCCCAACCCACCTTTTCACGGGGATGTGTGCGACAAGAAATGAAAGCCAATATTTGGCTAAGTGTAGGATTTCAAATCGACGTGAGAACCTTGTTACAACTTACTTTGCTGCCCAAAAGTAGACGTAGTCCCAAATCCACCGGTACCCCCCCCGAAGGGAGCCCCAAAAGACTTGTTGAACATCTTCTAGAACTAGTTGGACTGCATATGTCTGCTTAGAGAACATGGAAAACAAATAAACATAGCTTCAAAAATCAATCTTAAATATTATATTTAATTACAAAAGCAGATTAACCCACTACATAATAATCGACAGTTGTGCAGACTAATACTAGCTTTTTAAGATACCTACAGATAGCTAGCTACCCTACTGTAATGTTTAAAGTACTAGCTAAAAAACAAGCAAGATTGAGCCAGATTAAACCGGTTAAAATAGCGGTGCAGCTAGGCTACTTTATTAGACCTTAATCTAACTTTCACGCATATGAAAGACACATTTATATACATAAATAGCTTCACTAGCTGGCTAACCAACTTTATTCCACACCATGTGTGGCTAGCTAACATGTAGCTAGTTTCTCAGACAGTTCATATTCATCTAGGAGAGTCTATTAAGCTTGTTGTCACTCTGGCTAAACTGCCATCGTTGTCATTGTTACAAACAAACGTTAACAATATGAAGCGAATGAAACAACACCCAGACGGATATATTTTATTTGGTATCTATCTCGATTACAGCAAATACGTTGTGAACTATGTGAATAATGTTGTTAATCATGTTCTTCCCATAGTGCTAGCGCTAGCTTAGCCTAGCTACCTAGCTACTGTCGTTATCTTATACTTACAACGGGGCTACTATGAAAGCAGCTGGATCCAAATTCACATGTTAACTAGCTTGTTAACTACATAGATAAACTAAACTATTTTGGGATAAGTATGAAACGCCACAGCTGGCTAACATTAATTTAGAGGAATCTGGTCAATTCGTATTTTTATTTACTGCCGGGCCTAGATACTAACTAGCTCGAGCTTCCTGACGCAAGTTAGCTCGTGCTATCCCATTTACCATAGTAACAACAAGCTAGCTTGTTTACTTACTAGATATCAACGTAACACTCACCGTAAAGTGATCTGCCGTCGTATCACTCGACTTGTAAATTCACACCAAATACAGCCAAAAACACGGTAACGGCGATATTGTTTTGTTAACCACAGGTGCGCGGAACGCGTTGCAAGATTTCTTAAAATTAGCAAAGCTAATAGTTGCTAATGTAAAAAAGCACAACGCGGAGGGGAACTGGCGGTAAGGGATGATAAGGCTATGACGTAATCACGTCGCACGTAGACTGTTTGGTTTAGAACTCTGGGACTTTAGAGTTCCAATTATTCCAGATCAAAGATAACACACACACACACACACACACGACAGGAATCGATACAGTGTAAATCCACTGATTTATTACAACATCGAAAGTTTTAACTGGTAAAGTAACGCCCCGTCTGTATACATCAGATGGTCACGAGGTTGGAGTTATCCGATGTTATTAATCAAATGACTTTTGTATTAAAAAAATATGTTTATATTGTCCAAATCAGCAATATCCAAATGTAATCAGGAAGAACATTCAGGAGATAGGGGGCAAACAACCTATACAATGAACGCTCGCATACATACGCTAAGAATGACAACATTGACAGAAACAAACTGTAGTACATTTTTGGATACATTTTCATTTATCAGACGCTTTTATCCAAAGCGAACTCCAAGAGATAACTTTACAAAAGAGCATCGATCACTGATCTTAACAACGTGATAGCCAGTCCGAATAAAACGGCCGATTTTCTCAAACAGCAAATTGTTCAATTGCAATACAAAGTACTTTTTTTTATTATGAAGACCATGATAATGTCGTCAGTAATGTCGCTCTCTATAAGAGTCTCTGTTAAATGACCAAATCTAATGTGGCCCTTAGTGTTTATCTGTTTTTAAACTGGGCCCACTGGTCCAAAAGGCACACCTGAGGTGATGCAGGAATACAAGTCTAATGGTTTGGTCTCTCAGCCCATATATCAGACTGCTCAGGCACCTAGGCAAGGTTACAATACATATAAAGAAAATGTAACCGACAATTAATTTAGCAGTTCTACTTAGAGTTCCAAGTCTGTATATCTTGTCCAATAGTATACCGGAAAGAGAAGTCGAGAGGCACAAAAGTAGCTGAATCATGTGCAGCAGAACTGTGTTGCGGGCCTTGGAGGACGAGGCTTTCTCTAATGATGCAGATCTGGCTACTATCGTCACACCAAAGTAAGAGCACAAGATTACAATTCCCACAGATATGAAAGTAACACCAGCCAATGCTTTATCATATTCTCGTGCTACAGTACTGAGGAAAAGTGCGTCAATTGAACAGAATTGCTGCATTATCTGATCCATAGAAAATGTATCATAAAGAATCAGAAGAATTATGCGTATGAATGGGTTGATGCTGCAGAGAGCCCAAACCACAGCTATAGACACACTTGTGTTCTTGACGGTGACAAGAGTACAGTGTCTCAGAGGGAAGCACACAGCCACATACCTCTCCAGTGACATCACCGCCAGGTTCAATGGTGAGACATTAGTCACGGTGACAGTTATCATGACAATTATTGTACATGTATAGTAAGACATAAACACTGGAATGAGAGACAAGATGAAGAGCAGTTGACCCAATGCTAACTGGAAGCTGTCAGCAAAGAGAAGATTATACAGCAGGAGGTATCGTGGAGTCTCTCTAAAGACTGGCTTGCTCCTCAGAGTAAACAACATGGTGCCATTAATGTAAAGAAAAACAACAGAAGGAGATACAGAGAAAACTCCATAAAGTCCTTTGAACAGATAAACCTGAAACATATCAGGCATTGTGATGTTGGTTTGCAGACTTGGTGAATTTGACATGTTTGAGGTAAATCTGAAAAAAATGGATTCATCAGGTTAGAGGAGGCCAGCACAGATTTCATGCCAACTTGGAACAAGGTTTATTAGAGTTTCTAAAAGTATTATTTTATGGAAAAGTAATGTGAGATTAATTTCTAAACAACTGCATTTTGTAAACAAAATATTTTTCATGATTAAATGAACGCATAATAATCATCACATTGATGCTGTTCTTCTGTCATCAGCATCACACAAATCAAATCAATTCAAATAAATACATTCTTACAAATGTCTCCATATAAGACAATCCTAACTGTGGGGTCTCACCTTGCTGGCTGGTGAACGATCGTTCAACTTGATTGCCTGAATGTGTTCACTTTAATACACGTGTTTCAATTCCCTGACCTCCAGTGAATACAACCATTAGCTATTGTGATGATGTCAGTATTAACAAGCAATGAATCCCTGATGAAGTTCTAGGATGATATCACTTTTTAGTGTTTATTAACAATTATTAATGAAGGGACAGGGGAGTGTGTCAGTGTTCTAGAAAAAAACAACAAAACAACACAGACTTGACAGGGAGTCAGGTGGTTCAACGGTTAGGGAATCGGGCAGGTGATCAGAACGTTGCTGATTCGATTCCTGAATCCAAAATCACGTTTGTGTCTTTGGGCAAGGCACTTCACCCTACTTGCCTTGAGAGAATGTCCCTGTACTTGCTGTAAGTCACTCTGGATAAGGGTGACTGCTAAAATGACAAACAAAACAAGCAGCGATGGTGGATTCCTCCTGGAACAATTTATGAAATGTATATGTAATTCAAAGTGCAATTTGCAAGTTTGGTGTGAATACATCCAAGACTGTAGTGCCCCCTGTGCTGTAATGGACAAAGGATTTTGAACATCAAAAATCCTAATGATAACTTTTTTAAGGGTTCCTCTGACGATGATAACTGCCAATCCTGTGGAAGATTGGATTTTTGCCATGGTGAAACAGTACAACATTATGAACTACCACACCCATTTTGGTCCACTGAGACCAAAGAGGGCGCTACAGGCCACGCCCCAATTTGACCATTTGTGCCCTTATTAAAAGTGATGCCATTTGTACCCCTTTTGTCGTAGAATCCTGAAATTCATTACAGATGCCTTATTTGTCACGATGAACAAAAAAGTTGACACAACCTATAGTGGCAAACCCATAGATTTGTCTGTACAACATACATTTATTAAATGTGTTTTTTCGCTACTCCTCCTACAATTTTTGCCCAATCTTCCCCATAATTGGCGGTTATCATCGTCAGAAGAACGTTCACAAAAGTTGTTAATAGGATTTTTGATTTTCATAATTGTTTGTCCGCTACAGCCAAGGGGGCGCTACAGGCCACACCCCAATTTGCTCTTTTTAAAAGTGATGCAATTTGTAGCCCGTTTGTCCTAGAATCCTGAAATCCATTGCATGTGCCTCATTCCTCACGACGAACAAAACAGCCTCAACTACTCATAATGGCAAATATTTAGATTTTTTGGTACATTGTAAATTTATGAAACAAGTTTTTTCGCTACTCCTTATACAATTAATATCCTATCTTCCACATTTTTGGCTGGCAACAACTTCAGACCAAGCCTCACAAAAGTTGTCACAGGTTTATTGATATTCCAAACTGTTTGTCCGCTACAGCCTTTTTAATTTGGCAATAACACAACTAAACAGGAAGTTCGTCTTATGATTCCTATGAAAATCAACAAATCTTTGAGAAATCAACACCAAACTTGATATGCCACCAACAACACACTACAATATATACAAACCCATTCAATAACTAAGTTCATATCTTTCAAAATGACTTAAATAAAATGAATCAAATTTATCGCTAAGGCTAATTTAATGTTTATACAAGTGCCAAGCAAAAACTGATAGTCTGAATCAATCACAAGTTCATATGTAGACTCTTGACAATGTGTTGTATACAAATCTGAGAAAAAGTTGAATGTAAAATGAAAAGTAGATTAATTATGAATATTTGAAATGTGACTGCTTGGCTAAAGGCTAAGGCTGTCTTGCAAATCCTCTGTCATGCCAGACCCAGTGGCTCCAAAAAAACCTCACACTCACAAGAGTCTGTTGACACAGTGGGCTGAGTAAGCCCCCATCTTCACCCTGTCGTTGGCTGCTGGATGGATCATGACACTGGTAGTTGTCTTGTATCTCAGCGAATCTTTGACATAGTCACACCAAACTTGGAGGGTGCACTTTGAATTACATGACAATTACATTATTATTATTGTAACATGGAAGTAAATGGCAGCCCTTAGACCAAAGAAGATTGTGACTGTCATCAGCCTCACAAAAGTCAAATCAATTCAAATAAATAAATTCTTACAAATGTCTCCATATAAGACAATTCTAACTGTGGGGTCTCACCTTGCTGGCTGGTGAACGATCGTTCAACTTGATTGCCTGAATGTGTTCACTTTAATACACGTGTTTAAATCCCCTGACCTCCAGTGAATACAACCATTAGCTATTATGATGATGTCAGTATTAACAAGCAATGAATCCTAGCTCTCTCTAATTCATCCCAAAGGTGTTCTATCGGGGGTTCAGGTTAGGACTCGACTCTGTGCAGGCCAGTCAAGTTCATCCACACCAGACTCTGTCATCCATGTCTTTAAGGATCTTGCTTTGTGCACTGGTGCACAGTCATGTTGGAAGAGGAAGGGGCCTGGCTCCAAACTGTTCCCACAAGGTTGGGAGCATGGAATTGTCCAAAATGTTTTGGTATTCTAGAGCATTCAAAGTTCCTTTCACTGGAACTAAGGGGCCAAGCCTAACTCCTGATAAACAACCCCACACCATAATTCCTCGTCCTCCCATTTTCACACTCAGCACAATGCAGTCCGAAATGTACCATTCTCCTGGCAACCTCCAAACCCAGACTTATCCATCAGATTGCCAGGTTACAAAGCGTGATTCATCACTCCAGAGAACTCGTCTCCACTGCTCCAGAGTCCATTGGCGGCAACGCTTTGCATTGCACTTGTTGAATTATGGCTTAGATGCAGCTGCTCGGCCATGGAAACCCATTCCATGAAGCTCTCTACGTACTGTACTTGGGCTAATTTTAAGGTCACATGAAGTTTGGAGCTCTGTAGCAATTGACCGTGCAGAAAGTCGGCGACCTCTTTGCACTATGCACTTCAGCATCCATTGACCCCTCTGTCAGTTTACTTGGCCTAACACTTCATGGCTGACTTGCTGTTGTTCCCAAACTCTTCCATTGTCTTATAATAAAGCTGACAGTTGACTGTGGAATATTTAAGAGCAAGGAAATTTCACAAATGGATTTGTTGCACAGGTGGCATCCTATGACAGTTCCAAGCTGGAAATCACTGAGCTCCTGAGAGCGGCCCATTCTTTCACAAATGTTTGTAAAAACAGTCTGCATGCCTCAGTGCTTGATTTTATACACCTGTGGCCGGGCCAATTGATTAGGACACCTGAATCTGATCATTTGGATGGGTGACCAAATACTTTTGGTAATATAGTGTAATTCTGACAACACAGACATGATAGGAATCGATACAAAATTAATCCACCGATTTATTACAACAATATATAATTATTTTCATGGTAAAGTAACGCTCCTTCTGTACGATCACTTCTGTACCGTCACAAGGTTATTACTATGTTATTAATAAAATAACGTTTGTATCAAAAATATGTTTATATTGTCCAAATCAGCAATATCCATATGTCATCAGGAAGAACATTCAGGAGATAGGGGGCAAACAACCTATACAATGAACTGACTTAAATTATATTTATATGAAATGCTCACATACATAGGCCTATGCTAAGGATTACAAATATGACAACAAAAACATGTAGTACATTCAGTCAAACGAGTTGCAATTGTACAACATGAACCTCGAAAAGTGCAAGAGTACCTGTAGGAAAGCAAGCAGCAATTACAGCGACTACAAGCATTACATGTCAGTTACATCTGACCATCAAGAGAAACAAGTCCCGCTATTAGAGTCAATGTGATCTTAGAGGAAGTTCACAGGTTCAGATAACCGGATACAAATAAAATGGTGCAAATTTTATCAAATAGCAAATTGTTCCATTGCGATACAAATGACTTTTTATTTATTAAGCAAAAAGACTATAATATGTCAGTAATGTCGCTCTGTAATGTCAGTAATGTCGCTCTCTATAAGAGTCTCTGTTAAATGATTAAATCTAATGTGGCCCTTAGTGTTTATCTGTTGTTAAACTGGGCCCACTGGTCCAAAAAGCACACCTGAGGTGATGCAGGAATACAAGTCTAATGGTTTGGTCTCTCAGCCCATATATCAGACTGCTCAGGCACCTAGGCAAGGTTACAATACATATAAAGAAAGTGTAACCAAGAATTAATGTTGCAGTTCTACTCAGATTTCCAAGTCTGTATATGTTTTCAGTTATTACACCGGAAAGAGTGGTTATGAGGCACAAAAGTAGCTGAATCATGTGCAGCAGAACTGTGTTGCGGGCCTTGGAGGACGAGGCTTTGTCTGATGATGCAGATCTGGCTACTGTTGTCACACCCCAGTATGAGCACAAGATTACAATTCCCACAGATATGAAGGTAACACTAGTCAATACTTTGTCATATTCCCGGACTACATCACTGAGAAAAAGTTTTTCCTGAGCACAGTATTGCTGCATTATCTGATCCATAGAAAATGTTTCATAAAGAATCAGAAGAATTAAGCGTATGAGCGGGTTGATGCTGCAGAGAGCCCAAACCACAGCTATAGACACACCTGTGTTCTTGACGGTGACGAGAGTACAGTGTCTCAGAGGGAAGCACACAGCCACATACCTCTCCAGTGACATCACCGCCAGGTTCAAAGGAGCGATATTAGTCACGATGAAAGTTATCAGGACAAATATTGTACATGCATAGTAAGATATAAACACTGGAATGAGAGACAAGATGAAGAGCAGTTGACCAATTGCTAACTGGAAGGTGTCAGCAAAGAGAAGATTATACAGCAGGAGGTATCGTGGAGTCTCTCTAAAGACTGGCTTGCTCCTCAGAGTAAACAACATGGTGCCATTAATGTAAAGAAAAACAACAGAAGGAGATATAGAGAAAACTCCATAAAGTCCTTTGAACAGATAAACCTGAAACATATCAGGCATTGTGATGTTGATTTGCAGACTTGTTGAATTTGACATGATTAAGGCAAATCTGGAAAAAAAATAGATTTATCAGGTTATAAGGTTATTCGAGCTGTATCGTTTTAGGGAAAAGTATTGTGAGATTACCTAAACGACTGCATTTTGTTAAAAAAAACATTTAGTTAATTCTCAAAGATGCATAATAATCATCACATAGATGCTGTTCTTCTGTCATCAGCCTCACAAAAGTCAAATCAATTCAAATAAATACATTCTTACAAATGTCTCCATATAAGACAATCCTAACTGTGGGGTCTCACCTTGCTGGCTGGTGAACGATCGTTCAACTTGATTGCCTGAATGTGTTCACTTTAATACACGTGTTTAAATCCCCTGACCTCCAGTGAATACAACCATTAGCTATTGTGATGATGTCAGTATTAACAAGCAATGAATCCCTGATGAAGTTCTAGGATGATATCACTTTTGAATGTCATTAAAAAAGATATTAATGAGGGGACAGGGGAGTGTGTCAGTGTTCTAGAAAAAACAAACTAACACAGACTTGACAGGGAGTCAGGTGGCTCAGCGGTTAAGGAATCGGGCAAGTGATCAGAACGTTGCTGATTCGATTCCTGACCGTTTAAAATCACGTTGTGTCTTTGGGCAAGGCACTTCACCCTACTTGCCTTGGGATAAAGTCCCTGTACCGGCCAAACATGTTCATTAAACAATCATCTGACATGTAGTTGGTATCATGTTATTTTCAGAGTGTGTGGAGTGTGTTTCATTAATTATTAAATTACCACACAAACTGCTCGTTTGTTAAATAGCTGATGGCTCAATAGCTCTGACAACACAGACATGACGAATCCACCGATTTATTACAACAATAACACATTTTTCAAAAGGTAAAGTAACGCTCCTTCTGTACGATCACTTCTGTACCATGACAAGGTTGGAATGTCTTACTATGTTATTAATAAAATAACTTTTGTATCAAAAATATGTTTATATTGTCCAAATCAGCAATATCCATATGTCATCAGGAAGAATATTCAGTTAGCATGAATACTGAGCATCACATTAAACTAGAGAAATGGTTACTTTAGGTGATAGTAAGTTAGGGGCATCAGATAGCTCAACGGTTAAGGCGTTGGCCTCATGATTGAACAGTTGTGAGATCGAGCCCCGGCTGTGGCTATATGACGTTGTGTCCTTGGGCATGGCACTTCATCCTACTTGCCTCAGGGATAATGTCCCTGTACTTACTGTAAGTCCCTTTGGATAAAAGCATCTGATAAATGTAAATGATAAATTGCAACTTTGCATCTACAATAGAATCATCACTAGACAAAAACAATGTGAATTGAAAAAAATACTTTCTTACCTGAAAATCAGTTTTTGGGTTGTAAAATTCACAGTGTTGCTAACAGAGACATGCCACTTTTCATGTGAGCTTCAAATGGAAATGGGAGTCTACGATATTGATGACATCACTTTAGCTCTTTTCTAATTGGCCAAACTGACAGTGTTACAACTAACCCCGTGTTACAACAATCCCCGGTCTCCCCTATGCTAAGGATTACAAATATGACGCGAAAAACATGTAGTAAATTTTTGTATAAATGTATATTTTTTTATTTAGCAGACGCTGATATGCAAAGCGACTTCCAAGCGAGATCTTTACAAAGTGTTCAGATCGCTGATTATAACAACGAGACAGAATTCAACTTTGCCGGTAGCCAGAACATGAAGCAAACATTGTGGGAAACCAAACAAGTTCCTAAGGGAAGAACCACACAAGCATTCAGGTAAACGAGTTGCAATTATATAACATGAACCTCGAAAAGTGCAAGAGTAGGGGAGAACAGGGAGTGTTGTAACATGGGGTTAGTTGTAACACTGTCAGTTTGGCCAAGTAGAAAAGAGCTACAGTAATGTCATCAATATCGTAGACTCCCATTTCCATTTGAAGCTCATATGAAAAGTGGCATGTCTCTGTTAGCAACACTGAATTTTACAACCCAAAAACTGATTTTCAGGTAAGAAAGTATTTTTTTCAATCCACATTGTTTTTGTCTACTGATAATTCTATTGTAGATGTAAAGTTGCAATTTATATCACCTAAAGTAATCGTTTCTCTAGTTTAATTTGATGCTCAGTATTCATGCTAACTTCAAATCCACATACCTTAAACAGTTAGCTATGTAATGGCTGGTTGTTGTGGGGATAGTTGTAACTGGAGGAACTCTTGACAGAGTATTTAACAGAAGCAGCTGATCTGTTCTATGGGTTAACCCCTCGAGAGGTAACAATTATATAGGCATAATAAAAAAGTACAAAATGATCTCCATAATTATTATACCTATTATTAAGAGGTAGATCATTTATTTACAGCTATCCAAAACAATTGTTGTGGCTTACTTGTTGCCCCAAGGTGTCATACATCATTCATGGCAGGGGCGGATCTACGGGGGGGCAAGGGGGGGCAGCCGCCCCCCCACTTGAGAGCCTTGCCCCCCCAGCTGCCCAAGTACTGTTGTCCCATGACCCCCTGCCAAGACCTCTTGCCACCCCTTTGCCCCCCCATGTAAAATTTTCTAGATCCACCCCTGATTCATGGGGATAACATGTTTACTGATCACTTGCTATTAGGTCAGGAAGTTTGCATACCAGTTGGCACAGGACAATAACTGTAAATTGTATAGTGTGGATCTTATTTGAGCAAATTACCTCTCATTGTTACATCCATCCCCAGCTGGTGTTACATCTCACCCCAGTTGTGGGGTAGATTGTAACAACGGAACTCTTTGTATTTGACACTAACTCACATAATCTGTGATTGTTTAAAATATGTCAAAGTGAGTTATATTTGTAGAAAACAGTTATGGGTAGTATGTATCAAAGTTTGAGAGACCCAGCACAAACAACCACTGAGTTACAGACGCTCAAACAAAATGTTACTTTCATCCCCGGTCTCCCCTACCTGTAGGAAAGCAAGCAGCAATTACAGCGAGAACGAGCATTACATGTCAGTTACATCTGACCATCAAGAGAAACAAGTCCCGCTATTAGAGTCAATGTGATCTTAGAGGAAGTTCACAGGTTCAGATAACCGGATACAAATAAAATGGTTCCAATTTTCTCAAATAGCAAATTGCTCCATTGCGATACAAATTACTTTTTATTCATAAAGCAGAAAGACTATGATGTACAGTATGTCAGTAATGTTGCTCTGTAATATCAGTAATGTCGCTCTGTAATGTCAGTAATGTCGCTCTCTATAAGAGTCTCTGTTAAATGATTAAATCTAATGTGGCCCTTAGTGTTTATCTGTTGTTAAACTGGGCCCACTGGTCCAAAAAGCACACCTGAGGTGATGCAGGAATACAAGTCTAATGGTTTGGTCTCTCAGCCCATATATCAGACTGCTCAGGCACCTAGGCAAGGTTACAATACATATAAAGAAAATGTAACCAACAATTAATTTAGCAGTTCTACTTAGAGTTCCAAGTCTGTATATCTTGTCCATTAGTATACCGGAAACAGAAGTCGAGAGGCACAAAAGTAGCTGAATCATGTGCAGCAGAACTGTGTTGCGGGCCTTGGAGGACGAGGTTTTCTCTAATGATGCAGATCTGGCTACTATCGTCACACCAAAGTAAGAGCACAAGATTACAATTCCCACAGATATGAAGGTAACAATAGTCAATGCTTTATCATATTCTCGTGCTACATCACTGAGGAAAAGTCCATCCATGGCACAGAATTGCTGCATTATTTTATCCATAGAAAATGTTTCATAAAGAACCACAATAATTATGCGTATGAATGGGTTGATGCTGCAGAGAGCCCAAACCACAGCTATAGACACACCTGTGTTCTTGATGTTCACGAGAGCAGAGTGCCTTAGAGGGAAGCACACAGCCACATACCTCTCCAGTGACATCACCGCCAGGTTCAAAGGTGAAACGTCTGTCACGGTGATAGTTATCAAGATAAGTATTGTACATGCATAATAAGACAGAAACACTGGAGGGAGAGACAAGATGAAGAGCAGTTGACCCATTGCTAACTGTAAGGTGTCAGCAAAGAGAAGATTATACAGCAGGAGGTATCGTGGAGTCTCTCTAAAGACTGGCTTGCTCCTCAGAGTAAACAACATGGTGCCATTAATGTAAAGAAAAACAACAGAAGGAGATACAGAGAAAACTCCATAAATTCCTTTGAACAGATTAACCTGAAACATATCAGGCATTGTGATGTTGGTTTGCAGACTTGTTGAATTTGACATGTTTGAGGTAAATCTGAAGAAAAAAATAGATTCATTAGGTTAGAGGAGGCCAGCACAGATTTCATGCCAACTTGGAACAAGGTTTATTAGAGCTTCTAAAAGTATTATTTTATGGAAAAGTAATGTGAGATTAATTTCTAAACAACTGCAATTTGTAAAAAAATAAATCATTCTC
Source organism: Neosalanx taihuensis (assembly GCA_030340665.1). Lineage (NCBI taxonomy): Eukaryota > Metazoa > Chordata > Actinopteri > Osmeriformes > Salangidae > Neosalanx > Neosalanx taihuensis. Next base: position 8,999,541 of record CM059310.1, read on the forward strand.
AAAGACATTTAAAGATTAATTGAACGCATAATAATCATCACATAGATGCTGTTCTTCTGTCATCAGCATCAAACAAGTCAAATTAATTCAAATAAATACATTCTTACAAATGTCTCCATAGAAGACAATCCTAACTGTGGGGTCTCACCTTGCTGGCTGGTGAACGATCGTTCAACTTGATTGCCTGAATGTGTTCACTTTAATACACGTGTTTAAATCCCCTGACCTCTAGTGAATACAACCATTAGCTATATGTGATGATGTCAGTATTAACAAGCAATGAATCCCTGATGAAGTTCTAGGATGATATCACTTTTGAATGTCATAAAAAAATATTCATGAGGGGACAGCGGAGTGTGTCAGTGTTCTAGAAAAAACAAACTAACTAACACAGACTTGACAGGAAGTCAGGTGGCTCAGCGGTTAAGGAATCCGGCTGGTAATCAGAAGACAGAAAGTCCATTTTCTTTGACCCGTCTTATTAAAGTCAACAGATAAAAAAAAAATTTTATGCTTCACTCTCTAATACAGTCAACCCTAAACCTGATTCACCATCTGGAAAGTTCTCCAGCAAAACTGTTTGGAAAAGGGCAGGAACTTTTAAACAATACTAGGCAGGTGATTGGATGAACCATCTGTCTATTATGGCCTAACGTCAAGACACGCCCATAGCTGACAGTGCTTCCTCAGAGGATTCTTATTGGTCCAAACCACCATGGTTTAACTAAAAAATTGATAACTTGATGCTCGGCAAAAAGCATTTTCACAAGGTCAAGACCTGGTGAAAGCAGCTGTCTGTCAAGGTTAGTCAATCTCCCTCCGTCCTCCCAAATATTCCAGTCACAATAACTAATTAACAAGTCAAACACACAGCTGACTTGCTCGGCTTGTTGTGCATCTTGATTGAGTCCCTGTCCCCTTGTCCCCTCATTATCAAGCATTAACATTTAATGTTGTAGTTTACAACTGAAGCATCCCATGTGCATTCATTAAAGTTCTTAATAAATGTTGACATCATTAATGGACTATTGTTTTCTACACAGTAGTGGTTAACCTGTTTGACAACAGATGTGTTTTTGAACACATGTGAACAAGACAAACAACATGTTTATCCCCTGTCCCCTGTTCCCTCATTAAAAAAAAACATTAATATTTAATGTGATTGAGAAATAATTATTCCTTTAGGTCTTCATTAATGTTCTGAGCAAACACTGACATCATTTACTCTATGTTGTGAATGGTTTAGGATTAAGGGTAATAAATAAATCAATACTGTATGACTTTGACCCCTAACTGTGCAAATACTTCTTATTTTAACGTTTTATTCAATGCATTATTTAATGTAAATGAAATCATTTTGCAGAAAGTGTGTGCGCGCGCGTGCCTGCGTGCGCGAGGTATGAGGGCGGGGTTACGCTCGCCTACGCATGACGTTATCCTGATTTCCTGCTTCCACCTGTTGTACTGTAACAGTACAGTAGAGCTTATAGATGGGTAACTACCGTTACAGTCACCGGAGTATTTGGTTTAAATATCAGTGATTAGTTGGCTATTAGTTGACAGAACATGTCGGATGGATGGCATTAAAAAGCAACAACGTTAGCTTTTCGACGAGTTAGCTGGGGATAAAGTACGTGGAGTGGAGGTACTGTACAGTAGAGCTAGCTGCTAGCTAGGCTACATGTAGCTAGCCGTAGTCATGACAACAAGATCTTTCCAACTATCCAAGAAGATTAATATTTGATCACATCATAACACACACATCACATCATAACACACACATCACATTATAACACACACATCACATTATAACACACACAGCATCAAGATCCAGCCGACATCACAAGATAACATGACTAAGATAATCACCCATCAGCCTTGCTAGCTCTAGTGTTGCTAGCTAAGCTCTATAGCATTAGTTTAGCTCGAGTTGCTAACACGTTCTGTCAGCGATGCTGGCCGGTTATTATAATAATAATACATTTATGATTACCCATCTCTGTGTTTAGGATGCTTCAAGCACCATATGGGAGTCTGGACCGGGACAAGCCGCTTATAAGGCTGCCTTTCACCCACTTTGCGGTGGGCACAGTGCTGATGGCGCTCACCGGTCTGATCGGCAGTATCTCTATATCTCTGATGTATCACTTCGAGGAGTCCACCTACACTCACTGCCAAGTAAGGTTAAAGACCCAGTTTGGCTATTGTGCATGAATATAGATAGAGTTATATCGTATGTCATAGATGGATATTACTCACCCAGCTATTTGTTGCGTCTCTTCAGGTGCCTAACTATCTGCCGTCCATCAGTGCCTCCATCAGTCTGGTACCTGAACGCTACATATGGAGGTTCTGTATCGGTCTGCATTCGGCTCCCCGCTTCCTGGTGTCGGTCTCTTACTTCACCTTCTACCGTGGACGCTTTGCTAACAGGCAGTTGGATCTGCTCCTCAGTGGACTGGCTCTGCTCGCTTCCTTAGCAGAGAATGTAGGTCTTCTGATGTTGACCTATGTGTCTTCTACAGAAACTTACAGTGAGTAATGTTGTGTAGGAGCTGATCTTTAAACACGTTTGTTTCTGTTTTACACGTGTTTTTGTGTTGATGTGGTTCTAACAGAAAGCTTCACATGCTTGATGTTTTCTCAGGTGTTCATAAGTACGGCTTCATCGTGTTCATCGGCAGCTCTTTCCTGCACATGCTCGTCACCTGCAGGCTTTGGCAGGTGGTTAAGAAGTATTCGCTGAACCCAGAGGTGAAATGAACACTTCCTGTAGTTTACCTGCATGAGTATGTGTGTGTGTGCATGTGTGCGTGTGTGTGTGTGTGTTTGATGGCTGTGCAGGAACTCTTTCCTAACTTTTTTTCTCCTATTTTAGCCTTGAGTCCTGTTTGTGTTCAGCTGATGTAGTTAGTTGATATGTTAAACATATCTAATGTGTTTAATACTGATGATACTCTTTGGGTGCCGCATTGCTTCTCACCAGCAGATGGCAGTGCAGAAGACTTGATCTGGACAGTACACACTCATCCAATGCACTTTTTTGATTCCGCCATTTAAATTATCAGTGCTAATTTAGTGCTCCAACTGTGGTTTAGTTGACAATGAGACGTTCTAGCTGTACAGATGTAGGGTAGTGCGGTTGAAGTCTCCCCAACTTCCTCTCTCACATTAAGATGCACACATAGATCTGACAAGCTTCTAAATAAAGGGCTTAAAATAGCTTGTAAACTTCAGACATTACATTACACAGTACATTAGTCATTTATCAGACGCTCTTATCCAGAGTGACTTACAGCAAGTACAGGGACATTCCCCCTGAGGCAAGTAGGGTGAAGTGCCTTTCCCAAGGACACAGCGTCACATAGCCACTCAAACTTGCAACTTTTCAATTACTACCCCAACACCTTAACTACTGAGCCATGTGACTCCCAGACAAGATGTTGAAATGACAGGAAGTACCCAGAGAGAGAGAGTCCTGTTTTGGGTGTGTGTCTGTTTAAGGATGTTCAGAGTGAACACATATGATGAACACACAGCAGCAGGGGAAGTGGGTTTTAAAAAAAAATACAAATTTAAAAAAATCCTTCAGCTCGTCCACAAGTGAATTGAAGAAGGATGAGGAAAGCAAACCTCTTCGATCCCTCTTTCTGTGTTTAAACATCTTGTTGTGTTTCGTTGTCAAATGACACTTTTACATTTACATTTAATTGGAGTCAAATCTGTTGAAGTGCCTTGCCCAAGGACACTTTTAAGATGCCAGTCACCCAATTTTTTTTCCTCTCTATGACCTTGCAGGAAATGACATCATATCGATGGAAGCTCCGGTTGTTCGTATTCAACATGATCTGCCTTCTGACCGCCTGCTATTTCTACAGACGACACAACAAGTATTGCGAACCAGGAAGTGAGTGCTTAAACCCCGCCCCTTCTTCCTTTAACGGTTGGATATCATGTCATGACATATTGCGTAATGAAACCGGCTTCAGAGGAAACACACTTGTCCCTTAACTCTCTCTCCCTCTCTCTCCCTCTCTCGCTCTCTCTCACGCTCTCTCTTCCTCTCTCTCTCTCTCCCTCTCTCTCTCTCCCTCTCTCTCTCTCCCTCTCTCTCTCTCTCTCTCTCTCTCCCTCTCTCTCTCTCTCCCTCTCTCTCCCTCTCTCGCTCTCTCTCTTCCTCTCCCTCTCTCTTCCTCTCTCTCTCTCTCTCCCTCTCTCTCTCTCCCTCTCTCTCTCTCTCTCTCTCTCTCTCTCTCTCTCTCCCTCTCTCTCTGTCTCCCTCTCTCTCTCTCTCTCTGTCTCCCTCTCTCTCTCTCTCTCTCTGTCTCCCTCTCTCTGTCTCCCTCTCTCTCTGTCTCCCTCTCTCTCTCTCTCTCTCTCTCTCCCTCTCTCTCTCTCCCTCTCTCTCTGTCTCCCTCTCTCTCTGTCTCCCTCTCTCTCTCTGTCTCCCTCTCTCTCTCTCTCTCTCTCTGTCTCCTCTCTCTCTCTCTCTCTCTCTCTCTCTCTCTCTCTCTCTCTCTCTCTCTCTCTCTCCCTCTCTAGTTTACACTTTATTTGCTCTCAGTGAGTACCTGGTTGTCCTCTCGAACATGGCATTTCACATGACGGCATTCTGGGACTTCGGGAACAAGGAAGTGATGGTGGCCACGCCCCCTGAGGACAAGCGATACTGAGGAGGACGAAGGGGAATCACCTGGTCCTCACCACCTGGTCCTCACCACCTGGTCCTCACCATCAGGTCCTCACCACCTGGTCCTCACCACCTGGTCCTCACCATCAGGTCCTCACCACCTGGTCCTCACCATCAGGTCCTCACCACCTGGTCCTCACCATCAGGTCCTCACCACCTGGTCCTCACCGTCAAGTCCTCACCATCAGGTCCTCACCATCAGGTCCTCACCACCTGGTCCTCACCACCTGGTCCTCACCATCAGGTCCTCACCAGCTGGTCCTCACCGTCAAGTCCTCACCATCAGGTCTTCACCACCAGGTCCTCACCATCAGGTCCTCACCATCAGGTCCTCACCATCAGGTCCTCACCACCTGGTCCTCACCATCAGGTCCTCACCAGCTGGTCCTCACCACCTGGTTCTGGATATCTTGAATGGGGCCCCAAACTGTAAAGATCCAGATACCAGATGTTTTTTGTAAAAACCAGTCGATACTGGACCAGACTATTCAGAAGCTGCTGTTATTTTATTATGATTTTTTTTTTTTACTACAAAGAATCATCGATAGCCAATAAAGAACTAAAGATGATCACTCAGTTGATTACAGGTTTTTAGTAGTACAGGCCTGGAATCTATCAATCACTCCATCTTGTTTGTGATTCCAAACAGTTGTGATGTTATCCAACAGGAAATGACCTATGACCCTTGGCACGCCGGGTGCTAAAGCAGAACAAAAGAATCCTAGTTTGACCCTGTGTGACACAGTAGAAACTGCTGCTCTAGTCAATGTAACCCTGCCTAAATATGTGGAATAGTTTTTTATAAAAAATAAAAAAACATTGTACCATACCAACCATACACTTTGCTTGTTTTTTCAAAACTGCCTTAAATGAGAATATGACTTGTGTCTTTTCTACGCTGTACTGTAAGGTCAAAGGTCAAATCACTATGGACAGCTGAGGGACATCTCAGAACTAAAGACATTGGTAGAGTTTGGCTGTTGTATTGTGTCTCTGGAAGCTAAAGGTGCTACTGATAACTGTTTGAATAAGTAAACAGATGATTTAGGGTCACATCCTGACATCCTGACAAAAGAGAATTGTCAACCTCCAGCATCGGACAGGAAGTGCAGAGACTTGATTTGACTGTCAAATCAGAGAGGTGGAGGACAGCGCTGCGGTGGAGGGAGGGCGGTGGAGGGAGGGCGGTGCGGTGGAGGACAGCGCTGTGGTGGAGGGAGGGCGGTGCGGTGGAGGGAGGGCGGGCGCTGACGGATTTTCATTTTGGCGTCTGAACGCTAACATTCCTGTTTTTTGACCTTTGTCATTCTCAAATTTGTGTTGGTTAGCGTGGGACGAGCGTAAAATACACGTTTCGCCTGTAGCCAGAACTGCAGCGGCAGCAGGTTTGGACAAATGTGAGGAATGTGGACGTTTCTGAGAGCTTGTGAGTCGGTTCAGTCCCTCAGAATGTGAAACTTTCAGAGGAGTGTGAGTCACAGCAAGGATCCTCATGTGAGAGGCTCCTGTTTCCTGCTGTGTGCTTCCACACCCCCTCCTTCCAGTTTCCTCTGATAAGACACACACTCATGTCACACACTGAGGATCACGGGGACGATTTTAATTACAGCTAATTTAATTCACCAGTTTAATAATAATGAAATGTACGCACGCACTTCTACAGTCAGACACTTAAGTTGTATCATTGCATGTTTGTTGACAAATTAGCAACCAACAACAACAACAAAATTACATTGTGTTAGAAAAACAAAACATAAATTACAGATTCGATAAATATACGACACAAAAAAAGGAACGTTCAAGCATAGCTCACAGGAAGTGGATGGGGGGGGGGGGCCTGGTTGGGTCGCTACAGGAGATCTGGGGGCCGAACTTCAGCCATTGAAGAAAGACGAGGAGAACCTCTAACTCCTCTACCTCCTGATGAAGACCGTCTTCCTGCTCTACGGAGCAGCTGCCCAGTTTCAGGGATTATGCTTTGTGATCTTAACCAAGGCAGAGCTGAGGGAGGAGCGAGCGTTAAGAAGTGCATGGCTGAGTGGCCTTGGGAGAGACCAGGAAGTGCGAAAGGAAGATGCTTAAGGCTGGCTGGTAGAGGGAGACGTTAGGAGACATTTTGATCGGAGCGCAGGTGGTTTATGGAGGATTTGGGATGTTTTTGGACTGTTTCACGTTTGTCTGTGAACACCCCCACTTCCCCCTACCCCTCCAGTCTCCACTGACCAATCAGCCTCAAGGAAAGCCAGAAAGTGTCACTGCTCTGGCCAATCAGAACTGACTAAAAGATGGGAGGCTTTGGCAATTCGTCATTTGCAGAGCAGTGTTACTCATGAAGCAGTTACAATCTTTACATCTGTCCAATATTACATGTTTCTTCAGGCTAACTCAACTTAAACTCCAATGTTTGAAATGTATTTTTTGGCTGGGGCGTCTCTCTCTCTCTCTGTTCCTCTTTTTGCAGCAGGGAGACTCACATAAATACCCAGTCTTAGTCACTGACAAAAAAGATTTTTTTTCCTGATAGATTTAGAACGAACACTATTCAACTTTAACCCCTTAAATCTATGACCACAGTTTTTCAAAACGAACAGGGTCTCTCACTCACTCACCCCCCCCTCTCTCTCTCTCTCTCTCTTTCTCTCTCTCTCTCTTTCTCTCCCCCCCTCCATTTCACTCCCCCACACCCGCCCCTTCCAGTCCTCTCCAGATCCACACCCAGCCCTCTCTCCCTAAAGCAGAACACATGACTTCTTGTGGGCCGCAGGTTGAGGGTTGAGAAAAGCCCTGACTGCCTCAGCAAACACGTCTTTGATCCCCTCCTGGTTGAGGGCGGAGCATTCCAGGTAGCGAGCGGCGTGGATTTGCCGAGAGAGGGCCACGCCCTGCTGATGCGTGACAGGTGATTGGTTCTGTTCCTTCAGCTTCCTGATGGTGTCTGTGTCGTTCCGCAGGTCGTTCTTGGTTCCCACCAGGAGAATGGGAACCCCAGGGCAGTGATGGGAAACCTGGCACACACACACCACACACACACACCACACACACACACCACACACACACACCTTCATTTAACACAACAACTCATTTGAAGCCAGTTCACATTGTTCCAACGATGTCCAGCAAACACCAAATATTTTGGGCTTGGAATGTTTGATATGAAAAATACAATAAAATCACAAAAGGTGTATCAAACCAACCCAGCCCAATAACTCCTGTCTGTTCATCTGAGTTGGTCCAATCCTGGTCCTCAGAGTCTTGAAGGTTTAAGATGTTTCCCTGCTCCAGCACACCTGATTCTAATGAATGGGTTGTTATCAAGCTCTGTGGAAGCCTCATAATGACCCAGTCATTAGAATCAGGTGTTCTGGAGCAGGGAAACATCTTAAACTGTCAGGACAGTGGCCCTCGAGGACCAGGATTGATGACTTGGTTTAGGCAGAGTGAACCCTGGACACACTCTGACCTCTGGATGCCACTTGTGTTTGACGTTCTCGTAGGAGGCGGGGCTTGAGATGGAGAAGCAGATGATGAAGACGTTGGTCTGGGGGTAGGAGAGTGTGCGGAGGCGATCGTACTCCTCCTGTCCTGCCGTGTCCCAGAGGTTCAGACTGATGGAGCGCCCATCCACAGTCACCTGCAGCACACCAAGACCAGGACCAGAACCACATCAGGACCAGGACCACATCAGGACCAGGACCACATCAGGACCAGGACCACAGCAGCAGAAACACACTGAACAGCAGAAACACACAGAGCAGCAGAAACACACAGACCTGCAGAAACACACAGAGCAGCAGAAACACACTGAGCAGCAGAAACACACTGAGCAGCAGAAACACACTGAGCAGCAGAAACACACTGAGCAGCAGAAACACACTGAGCAGCAGAAACACACAGAGCAGCAGAAACACACTGAGCAGCAGAAACACACTGAGCAGCAGAAACACACAGAGCAGCAGAAACACACTGAGCAGCAGAAACACACAGAGCAGCAGAAACACACTGAGCAGCAGAAACACACAGAGCAGCAGAAACACACTGACCTGGCTGCTGTAGTTGTCGAACACAGTGGGGATGTACTCCTTGGGGAAAGCTCCTGTGGTGTAGGAGATGAGCAGGCAGGTCTTTCCTACCGCCCCATCTCCCACCACCACACACTTGATGCTCTGCATGATGAGCCCTGACCACGGCCCCTCTGCCCCCTCAGCAACCTGGAACACACACACAGACTAACATCAATACAAACATATCAACACACAGACATACACACACCAATATCAACACACACCAGCATACTGACATACACACAAACATGAACACACACAAGTTAAGGTCCAGGTAGGTTTCGGTGGCCCAGCAAGTCTCCCCTCCTCTCCAACCATGGCTGCTTTACCAGACTGCAGATTAGTTATTACAACAAAGCGCTACTTCTCCCTGTCAATGTTTGACAAGGAACACGAATAGAACACAGAATCCAACATCTGCATCTGAACCTCCCTGAACAGCACAGCACAGTCTGGGCAGAACACACAATAACACAGAGTACATGTGTGTATTTGTGTTTATGTAAATGAAGAGTACACAAGGAAACAGGAGCCAAATACAGCTGAGATGTTATCCAGAGGCTTAGAGAGTTCAGCCAACAGACTGACTGACTGGAAAACAAACACATCACAGAGATGTAGTATCCTCATCTAGTGTAACATAGAATTATTTACATTTGTTGATGTAATTTCTCTAACCTTTCCCTCCCTCCCTCCCTCCCTCCCTCCCTCCCTCCCTCCCTCCCTCCCTCCCTCCCTCCCTCCCTCCCTCCCTTCCCCTCGTCTCTCTCCCTCTCTCTTTCTCCCTCCCACTCTCCCTCCTTCCCTCCTCCAGATGTTTGGATAGTGAGAGTAACTCAGCCCAGTCTCTAGAGAGTTGTTAAGGGCCTACTCCACCCTCCTCTCAGGGGTGTGTCTCGCTTAGCTCACAGCGGCTGGAGCCAGGGGCTAATCAGGAGCTAGCTGACGGACTAGCTATGTGCTAACAGAGACAAGGAGGAGGAACCGACCGTTTTTAAATAACCGTTTGATGTCTGAAATCATGACAGGTTAGAATCACACTTTCGTTTTCTCAAATTTTGCAAAGGCTCTGAAGCAAACTCCCTCCTTTCCTCAAAGCAGAAGTGAGACCGGATACACACCAACTCCTCTCTCTCTCTCAGCAGCAGTGAGTTATACAATTAAGGAGACACAATAGGGAGAGTGAGAAGGGGAGAGAGGGATGGAGGGGGAGGGTTGAAGGGAGAGAGAGAAAAAGAGGGTTGGGGAAGGAGGGAGAGTAAAGAGAGAGAGAGAGAGAGAGAGAGAGTGAGAGAGAGAGAGAGAGAGAGAATGAGAGATAGAGAGAGAGAGAGAGAGAGAGAGAGAGAGAATGAGAGAGAGAGAGAGAGAGAGAGAGAGAGAGAGAGAGAGAGAGAGAGAGAAGATGAGAGATAGAGAGAGAGAGAGAATGAGAGATAGAGATAGAGAGAGAATGAGAGATAGAGATAGAGATAGAGAGAGAGAGAGAGAATGAGAGAGAGAGAGAGAGAGACAGAGAGAGAGAGTGTTGTCCAAACTAAAACAGTGACTTGACCCCTCCTGGCTGGTTAGTGTGTTGCGTAACCCTACAGCCCACAGCCTCCAGGTTCCTGTGTTCACATGGAGGCTTCCCTCCCTGCTCCTGTCAGCAGGGCTCTGTGCTGCTGCTGCTGCTGCTGGAGCAGGAGAGGTCAGGCCTCAGGAGGGAAGCTGAAACAGGAAGGAAAGATCCGGAGGGACGGTCTCTTTCTGCAGCTCAGAGAGGCTGCTGCTCTGCTGTGACCCACCTCAGCCTGGGCACAGCAGAGAGATCAGCTACCGATCCTTCTAAGTTCCATCTCAACAAATCAGGCTGCTAGAAACCAAGCAACCAATAACAGGAGCCAAAAAGGCCTGTGATGTCATCGCCCGGTGTGTAACGCAGGTATTGTGGGTTAACACACAGTTACAATCGAATGGCACAACAGCCTAACTGATCTGTGTCAAGATGATGATGATCGCTCTGGATGAGAGTGTCTGAATCACTGATAGTGATGAGTGAGGCTGTTAAGACTGGCAGCTTTCCAAACACCAGAGCAGCACTTGGATGGTCTGTGCTGCTGTAACACTGGACCACAGGTCCCACAGGTACCACTACACCCTCTGGCTCCGCTGTCTGACAGTATGGGTCCACTTTTTAATTCTGAAGTACCAGGACCAGTTTTATATGTATAAAATATATGTATAAGTGGATGTGTTGGTCTAGTCTGTGTTCTTATCACTGATAACAAGAGTCTGCCTCTCACAGACCATCACAGACTCTCACACCAAACACCTAAACACACAAAACACACACACAAACACACATTCAGACCCCTTCAAACACACTCATACACACACTGGGAGCTAACCCAGAGCTCCCACCTTCCTTTCTAACTGTGAAGGGAACATGTCTGCCTTAGGGAGTGGGTCGATACGTTACATCAATCAAGTTACTCTCACCGCGGGTAAATATTTATTTATGTAGACCTACACTGTAACACAGCAGGCAAAGTTATCCTCTACTAACATAATAATGGAAAACAACTCTGAACACTAAAGTTGAGGAAAAATTAAAAAAAGGGAAACGGACGTGTTTTATTATTGATGACGGAAAAGGTTTACTAACAACTTAAACTGAAGCGGTGTATTTATGAAGCTGTCCTATAATTAAACACACATTTTAATCCTTAACCAAACGTTTGACTTACCGATCATAGTCTTGTAGTAAGTTTAAGATCCTCTCAGGAGCAGATCTCCTGAAGTCTCCTATAGAGGAGCGGTGGAGGAAGTGTGTTTAAACTGCTCTGCTGCAGTTTGAGGAAGTTTAGATGAAGATGAACTCAGATGTCATTTAGAGGAAACACTGGTTACTGCTTAGGGGCTATTATAAATGAACTTTTTTTAAACCTGACATATTTTTAGCTGCTTGATGACGGAAAGCCAATTTGAAGACGGTTTACCGTAAATGTTATTACCTAAAGGGGGAATTTAGTGCTGTAAAAAGTGCGAATTCCTGTGTTTTCATCAAGAACAAAACAAACAAGCACTGGAATGTAAAAAAAGGAGATTATGGGGGGAGTGATTCTTACCAAAATGTAAAACTCTTATAGGTTAAAGTCTCAATCGACTGAAGTATAAAATGATTTTAAATTTGAGTTCAATGCACCTCCAGTACCAGACCTCAAGGTGTCTCTAAAACACAACATCTGACATGATATGATGTGTGTTTTTTTTTCTTTCTGTACAGTTTCAGACTTGACTTTAGTTTTCATGTTTTCCTGGGAGGGACCTGCAGACAGAACATGAACCCTGGTCTGGTGTGTGGAGGGACCTGAGACCTCTTCATGAAGAACATCAGCCTGCTAAAGTGATCTAATGGACATCTGGGACATGAAGAGACTCTGATTAAACTCTCCGGTTTATAAGACATCAAAAAGAAGCACTTTGCATTGTCTCACATTTACGGTGAGACCGAAAAAAATAACGTTTTCCTGCAAATTAATACAAGAGTTCGATTTTTCCTTAAACACGTTTAACTTGATGGCAACTTCGCATCGAATGTGATTTAGGCCAACTTTGTGTAAGAGTAACTATTCTGAGCTAATTATTGACACCAGTCGGTGTTTATTTTGGCCTAGAAATTAATGCATGATGTTCTTTTGGAGGAAGTGGCTCTGTAACCGTATATGGCTGCCATTGTTGTGATGTTTTTTAATATTTTAGAAATATTTATATAATCATATTTAAGCATTATAATTCAGATACAGTCAGCCTGTAAAAATATAAATCCAGCCTGGATTAACCTGGGTTCTTTCATGGGTTTATACTTCATCATGACTGATGCACAATGTTAGGTCAGTGTTCCTAAACTATAAGCACACACTTTAACAGGAAAAGTAACCATGTTTTGTCACACTTTATCATTTAAATGATCACCGCTAAACTTGTGTTTGTCTCGCAGAGCCGCGGGATGGAGCGCTCGTGGCTGCACACAGTGTGCTTGATGAGCGCGTGCCTCTTGGGTTGGAGTTGGGAACAGACCGATAAGGGCCTCGCGGCCAACCATGGCAACGAAGCATCCGGTAAGAGTTCACGTCGCTCTTCCTCTTAACCCAGCTTCATCATCTATAGGCAGCAGGAGGCCTTCACCAGCTGACGTCACATCACTTTAGTCGTTATTTCATGAGCTCGTGCTCGGTTTTTAACCAGAAACGCTCAGATGCGTGGTTGCTGTTTAAGAGCACGTGTTCATTCAGGTTGACACATGCTGCATATTTCTGTACTTCTGCACAGGCCTGCTCCATCTGTAGCATGTCTGTGTGTGTTTGTTCGTCCAAGACTGGTTCTCTTCAAGCTCAGTATCTCTGCATTGCTGTAATATTTATGTAGTGTAGATATAGTATATGATATGTAAAGTTAATTCACTATAAAGACTTCTGGACAGCCGTGGACCACTCTAACCAGCTTCTCCATGAGTGGGAGTTTCATACACACTCACACACATATATACAGGAATGCGCACACACACACTCACACACCCAAACTGAAGTATTTTCTTACAAACTTCTTCCACGCTCAGTGTTTGAGTGATGGCTTCTTCTTCTGCGCTGGAGCGATAGTGAGTAAGGTGCCGTTTAGATCCTCAGCTTCCTGGTTTAGACAGACAGTATTGTGAGAGGAAGTGTGGTGAGACAGAAATAGACTCTTTAGCCTGTTTAGGGAACCAGGGGGGTGAGGGAGAGAACCAGGGGAGTGAGGGAGAGAACCAGGGGGGTGAGGGAGAGAACCAGGGGGGTGAGGGAGAGAACCAGGGGAGTGAGGAACCAGGGGGGTGAGGGAGAGAACCAGGGGGGTGAGGAACCAGGGGAGTGAGGGAGAGAACCAGGGGGAGTGAGGGAGAGAACCAGGGGGGTGAGGGAGAGAACCAGGGGGGTGAGGGAGAGAACCAGGGGGGTGAGGGAGAGAACCAGGGGGGTGAGGGAGAGAACCAGGGGGGTGAGGGAACCAGGGGGGTGAGGGAGAGAACCAGGGGGGGTGAGGGAACCAGGGGAGTGAGGGAGAGAACCAGGGGGGTGAGGGAGAGAACCAGGGGGGTGAGGGAGAGAACCGGGGGGGTGAGGAGAGAATCAGGGGGGCGTGAGGGAGAGAACCAGGGGGTGAGGGAGAGAACCAGGGGAGTGAGGGAGAGAACCAGGGGGGGGGGAACCAGGGGAGTGAGGTAGAGAACCAGGGGGGTGAGGGAGAGAACCGGGGGGGTGAGGGACGAGAACCAGGGGGGTGAGGGAGAGAACCAGGGGGGTGAGGGAACCAGGGGAGTGAGGGAGAGAACCAGGGGGGTGAGGAGAGAACCGGGGGGGTGAGGAGAGAACCGGGGGGGGGGGGGACCTCTCCTCTCCCTCTGGCCCGTCTGATGACCCTGATCAAACGGACCCAAACCTGTTATCTAACCCCGCTCCAATCTACCGAGCCATTCTCTCCCAGCGGGGAGCTGTTACCTCACATCCTGTCTCTGCGGGAAAGGCTTCCTTTGGTTTTCAGAAGGCAGGTATACTGTCCAAGGAGAGAATGGAGGGGTTGAGAGATCAAGGAATACCTCAAGGAGAGCAGGAAGGAAGCGAGAGAAGAAGAAGTGTTTGAACAGGCCCCGCCCCCTCTCCTGTTCACCTCCTGCTCACGACAGGAACTGAAGAGGATGTTGACTCTATGGCACCGTGGAGATCTATCACATGACACGAAAACTCCTGTTCCTGTAACTCCCTACTCCCCTCTCTCTTCCTCCTCCTCCTCCCTCTTCCCCCCCTCCTCCCTCCTCCTCCTCTCCCTCCTCCTCCTCCTCTCCGCTAACAAGCGGAACGGGCTAAAAATAGCGTTTGAAGATTCCGTACTGAATGTTCACAGAAAGCGTGTGGTCCTGCTTCAGCTCAGTGTTGACCCTGTTTCAGGGAGCAGCGAGTATTGAAAAATGCGTCGTCCCGGCGACAGCGATCCTTATCTACACAAAGCAGCGCACGTGACCCCTGAACACAAACACGTGACCCCTGAACACAAACACGTACGCTCATGCTCACAAACAGCGTCCTCGTTCCTTTTCTTGGACAGGAGTAACAGGCTGCGACATCAAACGGATCGTTCTGTTCAGCGTGAGCTTGTTCTGTTTTCCATCTCCATACAGAGCAGGAGAGAAGACCCTGACCTTCGACCTTAACGGGATTCTAGCAAAACATATTTCCTGCGTTTCCTTCAATGAACCTCCCGTCAGCAGACAGGCCGTGATCAGGACCTCTGATAACTGTCATCAGGAAGATCCCTTCTCATGTTCGCTCCCTGGTTGTGTCTGAGGGCCCCTGGTCGGAATGGATGCCCCACAAAAAGCACTCTGTCTCTGGGCAGAGTAGGTGTGTAGCCAGCCTCTCTCTCCTCCACACCTCAGCGCTTTGCTGATGCCTTTGTCTTAATATTTACCCCCCCTAGATTTCATTTCAGCCCATGAGGCTCCTGCTGTCTGAACGTTAAGAGACAAGCGATGAGAAGCAGAACCACCTCAGCTCCCAGTCTGCCAAACACACACAGATCCCAGCGGCTCCTCAGCCCTGCGGAAGTCCTCCACATACAAGACGGACTTTATTACCAGTTACAGCCACTTAGTGGAGGGTAATATCACATGCTGCTGATTGACAGGTCATGTTGCTGCAGTTACCGTTTGTAAGTCCAGCTTTTGTTCGCATTTTGTAACGGAAATTCCAAGCCAGGTTTTGTTTGACGCATCAGTTGAAATATATATATATATGTATGTATATGTATACACATATAAAGAGACAAAACCTCTTCCCAGTGTATGAAGTTCAGTTTGTCATAGCATTGACAGTGATCAGATTCATAACCCATCTTATCTCTGGATGAATTTCCCCACCCTGCCTAAGTACGTCCGGTTTAAGACATATGCATGTTTGAGTGTGTGTTTGCAAACTGTCCATTAAGACTTCATTTGAGTGTGGACAGATGGGAGTTTATTGCGTGTGGGAGATGGGAAGTACCTGTTTGCAGAGGATGGAGCCCGGTGTTTGGTTAGAGATAGATAAGCAGATTTACTCTGTGGGGCAGGGCTGGAGCAGCTGGAGCAGGGCTGGGGCAGCTGGAGCAGGGCTGGGGCAGGGCTGGAGCAGGCTGGGGCAGCTGGAGCAGGGCTGGAGCAGCTGGAGCAGGGCTGGAGCAGCTGGAGCAGGGCTGGAGCAGCTGGAGCAGGGCTGGGGCAGGGCTGGGGCAGGGCTGGAGCAGGGCTGGGGCAGGGCTGGGGCAGGGCTGGAGCAGGGCTTGAGCAGGGCTGGAGCAGCTGGAGCAGCTGGAGCAGGGTTGAAGCAGGGCTGGAGCAGCTGGAGCAGGGTTGAAGCAGGGCTGGAGCAGCTGGAGCAGGGCTGGGGCAGGGCTGGGGCAGGGCTGGAGCAGGGCTGGAGCAGGGCTGGGGCAGGGCTGGAGCAGGGCTGGGGCAGGGCTGGGCTGGAGCAGGGCTGGGGCAGGGCTGGAGCAGGGCTGGGGCAGGGCTGGGGCAGGGCTGGGGCAGGGCTGGAGCAGGGCTGGAGCAGGGCTGGGGCAGGGCTGGGCAGGGCTGGAGCAGGGCTGGAGCAGGGCTGGTCATGTTACAGCAGGGTGGGGCTCCCTGTCACAGAGCTCCCTGAGAAGAGAGGGAAAAGGGGTTGTTTGGTTTGGTCTTTGTTTGGTCTTTAGTTTAACTCTCTATTTCCTTCACTCTCATGAAGAGTTGTTAAGTGCCTTGTCATGTGTGTGTGTGTGTCTGTGTGTGTCTGTGTGTGTTTGTGTGTGTAGAGAGAGAGTAAGATTACAGAGATTAAATCTTGTTGTGTCCTTGCATCTGTGTGCAGATCCTTTTACAGACCAACACTGTGAGCTACCTACTCTCTCTCTCTCTCTCTCTCTCTCTCTCTCTACCTGTCTACCTCTAGGGACTCAGGTGGCTGAGCGGTTAGGGAATCAGGGCTAGTAATCAGAATGTTGCTGGTTAGATTCCCGCTGTGTCAACATGACGTTGTGTCCTTGGGCAAGGCACTTCACCCTACTTGCCTCAGGGAGAATGTCCCTGTACTTGCTGTAAGAGCGTCTGATAAATGACTAAAATGTAAATGCAGGTGTACTGCATGTCTTTAATAGAACAGGATGTAGTACTGTCTCCATGGGAACACTCAACTAATTTAATCATCTAGCGATCTCTCCCATAGCTCTCACTCTCTGAAGGCCTCTTTGTCTCTCCCTCTGTCTCTCTCCCTCTGTCTCTCTCCCTCTGTCTCTCTCCCTCTGTCTCTCTCCCTTTGTCTCTCTCCCTCTGTCTCTCTCTCTCTCTCTCTCTCTCTCTCTCTCTCTCTCTCTCTCTCTCTCTCTCTCTCTCTCTCTCTCTCTCTCTCTCTCTCTCTCTCTCTCTCTCTCTCTCTCTCTCTCTCTCTCTCTCTCTCTCTCTCTCTCTCTCTCCCTCTCTCTCTCTCTCTCTCTCTCTCTCTCTCTCTCTCTCTCTCTCTCTCTCTCTCTCTCTCTCTCTCTCTCTCTCTCTCTCTCTCTCTCTCTCTCTCTCTCTCTCTCTCTCTCTCTCTCTCTCTCTCTCTCTCTCTCTCTCTCCCTCTCTCTCTCTCTCTCCCTCTCTCTCTCTCTCTCTCTCTCTCTCTCTCTCTCTCTCTCTCTCTCTCCCCCTCTCTCCCTCTCTCTCTCTCTCTCTCTCTCTCTCTCTCTCTCTCTCTCTCTCTCTCTCTCTCTCTCTCCTCCCCCCTCTCTCTCCCTCTCTCTCCTCTCTCTCTCTCTCTCTCTCTCTCTCTCTCTCTCCCTGCTTTTGCACAACAACCAACTGCTCCCTCTACCGTTTGTATTGGGAAACACACTCTGTCCTCCCTTCCTCTTAACCCTGGTCATGACTCCAAATCACTCTGGTAAAGAAGATAACCAACACAGAGAGAGAGTGAGAGATAGTGAGAGATAGACAGAGAGACAGAGAGAGAGAGGGAGGGAGAGGGAGGGAGAGAGAGAGGGAGGGAGAGAGATTATGTGTGATATGTGATGGATAACCTGATTGTGATGGTGTTGCAGTTTATGTGACAGTTGATGGGTTAGTGGAATTAACGTCAACGGATCCTCTGTGTGTGTGCGTGTGTTCGTGTGTCTGTGTGTGTGTGTGTGTGTCTGTGTGTGTGTGTGTGTGTGTGTCTGTGTGTGTCTGTGTGTCTGTGTGTGTGTGTGTGTGTGTGTGTGTGCAGGCTCCAGAAGGCCCAGGAGGAACAGCGCAGTGTGGAGGTAGAGAAGGTGACCCTGGAGAGGCGCCTGAGAGATGAGATTGACTCGGCCAAGCAGGAAGCCCAGCGCCTGTGTGAGCTGAGAGAGGGGACAGAGAACGAGAGGAGCCAACAGAAATACGCAGAGGAAGAGCTGGAGCAGGTGAGCAGGCCACATACACACACACTCTCACACACTCACACACACTCTCACACACTCACACACACACACATACGTGCACACACACACACACACACTCTCACACACTCACACACACGCTCACACACACACACACACACACATGCTCACACCCACCCACACACACACACACACGCACACACACACCCACACGCACACACACACACACATGCTCACACCCACACACACGCACACACCCACACTCACACACACGCACACACGCACACACACACACCCACACACACGCTCACACACAGAAGGGCCTGAGAATAGAAGCACTGAAACTGTGTGTTTTCGTCCTTGGTGTGTGTGTTTCTGTGTGTGGTCCATGGTGTGTTTTTTTGTCCTTGGTGTGTTCTTCTGTGTGTGTATTCATCTGTGTGTCTTTCTCCATGTGTGTGTCTCCATGTGTGTGTATTCATGTGTGTGTGTGGCAGATGCGCATGGCCCTGAAGAAGGCAGAGAGGGAGCTGGGGTCGAAGGCCGCCTGGTCGCCCCCGGCAGCGCTGCAGACTTGGCTCCAGCTCACTCATGAGGTGGAGGTCCAGTATTACAACATCAAGAAGCAGAGCGCAGAGAGGCAGCTGCTGCAGGCCAAGGAGGGGGTGAGATACCGGTTGATAAAGACAATGGTGATTAGGATAATGCTGGGGATAATGGTGATAATGATGAAGGTGATGTTTCGCAGGCTGAGAAGATCAAGAAGAAGCGGGGCACTCTCTTCGGAACGTTCCACGTCGCTCACAGTTCCTCCCTGGACGACGTCGACCACAAGATCCTGTCTGCCAAGTGAGTTCACCCTGATGGAGGTCAAACCCCCACCCTGCCCCCTCCAGCTCCCCTCAGTAAGGTGAGCCTCACCCACCTGTCCCCTCCGCCCCCCTCAGACAGGCCCTGGGGGAGGTGACGGCTGCCCTCAGAGAGAAGCTCCATCGCTGGCAGCAGATTGAGTCCCTCACCGGATTCACCCTGGTCAACAACCCTGGGCTGGCTGCCTTGGCAACCGCCCTCAACCTGGACCCCTCCTTCCTGGGCCTGCGCCCCCCGCCCCCCCAGCACCTGCTGCTGTCCGATGACCTGGACGACATGGACGAGGACATCCTGTCTCCAGGGACACTGCAGTGTACGTGTCATCAGAGGGTGCTGGGGGGAAGCGGTTTGATAACGAGGGAGAGAGAGAGGTAGAGAGAGAGATAGAGAGAGAGACAGAGAGAGGTAGAGAGAGAGAGAGAGAGAGAGAGAGAGGTAGAGAGAGAGAGAGGTAGAGAGAGAGAGAGAGGTAGAGAGGGAGAGATAGAGAGGTAGAGATGGAGAGAGAGAGGTAGAGATAGAGAGAGGTAGAGAGAGAGAGGGAGGGAGAGATCGAGAGAGGGAGAGATCGAGAGAGGTAGAGAGAGTGATAGAGAGAGAGGGAGAGATAGAGAGAGGTAGAGATAGATAGAGGTAGAGAGGGAGAGGTAGAGAGAGGGAGAGATAGAGAGAGGTAGAGGTAGAGAGGGAGAGGTAGAGAGAGAGAGGGAGAGATAGAGAGAGGTAGAGAGAGTGATAGAGAGAGGTATAGAGAGAGCAGACAAACTGAAGAAACAGCGGAGCGACGGCTGTTTCACTCACCCTGGCTTTGGTCCTCTCTCCTGATTGGCTTGATGTCTCATGTCCTTGCTTCCTGACTGGTTGGTCTCCTCATGTATGTGTTCCGTCATTTGCCACCCGTAGACGCAGCCTGGCAGATGGATCTGCGAGTGAGCGACCTCTGGCCCATGAGTGGCGTCACCGACAACCAATCCCCGTGGAAGCATTCTGGTTGGACCCGCCCTCTTTCACTGTCCCTGCCTATCTTAACCAAGCATCAAGCTTTCTACCCTCTCCCAGTCCCCTGGTTCCTTCTTACTCTGTGGTCTATCCCTTCATCTTCCTGCCTGTGGACTGGTCTGACAGTGGGCGGGGCATTGGAGCAGGAGGAGGAGGGGCTGACGGGGTTGTTTAGCTTGCGTGGAGGCGGAGACAGGAAGTTACGTCGCTAAACTAACCAATCAGAGCTGTTTTACTTCCTCTGCTGCTGCTGTCAGCGCCGGTCTTGCAGAAGAACTTTCTTGTGGACGTTTTTTCCCGCTTCTTCCTTCAGAACAGATGGACTGCTTCCTTTTCTCCGCCCTCCCTCCATCACCGACTAACCTCTGATTCCAGGTCTACAGCTGTCTCCCCCCCCCCCCCCCCCCCCCCCTTTGTTGCATCATGATGCGGCGGCTGCCATGGCAACACTGAGTCCGAACTCCTTGACCCTTAGTTCATTTTGCTGTTAACAGCAGTGAAGTCCAGTTCCTGTTCATTCAGGAACTGCCTCAAATTCATAAATACATGAACAATAACAAAGCAAAATCTGTTAATTTCGTATTTAATGCCAAACATTTCGTGCTTGACTGAGTCCTGACTCAGTGAAACTTGGTCGTTCTTTACGTGTTGTGATGAACAGACCTCTCTTGAGTTCTACACTCTCCGTAACAGAGTCTGAGTTAGATATGTTACCTGTCTCTTCCAACTGAACTTCATTCCTAATTGCGTTGATTGTGTTTAAACCAAATACTGACTTTCCCTCTTCCTCTCAGCTCCCAACCTGATGCCCCTGCGACAGCGACCAGGAGACCCCACGCTGGCACTTGGCTCTCAGAGGTTGGTTGAAGGGCGGAGCTTATCCAGCGTCCTCCCAGTCGAGGGGAGTGGCTTGTACATGTCACGCCCCCCTCGTCCTCACCCACGCCAGTCACGCAGCCATTCCATTGGACAGCTGGACTTCCTCCCTCTGCCTTCTCTCTCCTCCTCCCTATCACATCCCTCCATCTCCCCCACCTCCCTCCACCCCCCGCTCCTCTCTCTGTCTCCACCCTCCTCCTCCGAGGGTTCCCGTCTCTCTGCTCTGCTCTTCCGCTCCTCCTCCCACTCCCTGGAGGTGGAGTCTGGCCTCCCTCCAGCAGGGGGCGCTGCGGCCAGGAGACAGCGCCCTCGCTCTGGCAGTTTCGGGTACCTTTCTCTGCATGGGCTCTCCACCATGCATGACATACACCAGGGGGGTCTAACTCCTGGTCCTCAGGGGCCGCTGTCCTGAAGGATTTAGATGGTGCCCTGTTCCAGCACACCTGATTCTATTGAATGGATCATTATGAGGCCTCCACAGAGCTTCATAACAACCCGAGTCAGGTGTGCTGGAGCAGGGAAACATCTAAAATGATAAGGACAGTGGCCCTCGAGGACCAGGAGTTTAACACATACACACACACGCATGCTCACACACACGTATACACACACAAACGCACACACAGTTGCGGTGAGGCAGACTGAAGCAGACTCTGTCAGCTTGTGTGTGGAAGCCGTAACTCAGTAGTGGATCGACACGGATTCAATCTGATCTAGTGATTGAGTTTTCATCCTGTGGTGGCCTGTGATTGACAGGAGGGTGGAGGGTCTGTCTCACCTGGCTGGACCTGAGTGCTGATGGACTGATCAGACTGGATCAGACTGGATCAGACTGGATCAGACTGGCATCTAGAAGCTCCCTCAAACACTCTCTTTTCCCCTCTCTCTCTCTCTCTCTCTATGTCTCTCGCCCTTTCCCTCTCTTAGGGATCTGAACCGCTCGGACTCCGACCTCTCCCAGAGCGAATCACAGCACTCCTACGGTTCCAAGGCCACGCCCCCCAAGCAGCTCCCTCTGCTGTCAGGCCTCACGTCCAATGGGAGCCGGCCACGCGTCTCCCACGGCGACGGCCCCTTCGCGACGTCGTGCAGCCTGGAGAAGAGCTCCAGTTTAGGAGAGCTTCGAGGAAACCACGCCCTCTCCTCCTCTTACTCCACCCACTCCCTCTGTCCCTCCGCCCTGGAGCCTGACCCCACGGCTTCGGGGCTGGGCAAGGTGAGCAGCCGCATCCCTCACCTGGGGGCCAAGAAAGGGGCCCTGGAGGAGGACAGCTATTCTACCGGAGAGGAGAATGACTCAACGACCAGCGGGCACAAGAGGACCCCCTTCAAGATCTTCAGAAAGAGGAAGTAGAACGAGCAGGACATTTGAGTCAAGTTGTCAAGGGAACCAGGCAGCCCTGGGAAAAAAAGGATTTTAGGTATTTTTGAGGGCATTTTTCATGTTTTATTGGACTGTTGGACGTGAAAGGAAAGGCAAGAAAAGAGAGAGGGAGGGGGAGGGAGAGAGAAGACAGCGAGGGGCCCAGTCTATCTCTGACAGCTTCCTGTTCTGACTCTGACAGCTTCCTGTTCCGTCTCTGACAGCTTCCTGTTGCATCTCTGACAGATTCCTGTTATGTCTCTGACAGCTTCCTGTTCTGTCTCTGACAACTTCCTGTTATGTCTCTGACAGCTTCCTTTTGCCTTTTGTACAAGCCATGTTGTAAAAGGAAAACTGAGGCTAGTCACAAAGGCTAACGGTTAAAAAAAAGATGTTTAAAAGCTTTGCTAACCAACATATGGTTAGTCAATCCAAGGTTTATCTATTTAATCTGGTTTTCTTTAAGGGTTATCCTCTCATTTCAAAGAGTTTAGTTTCTTTACCAGGTACTTTTCAGTTTCAGGGACAATTGGAACAGATCTTTTGAATACAAATTGGAAATATATGTTAGCTAATTATGTTTTTTGCATAGATGACATGGAATACAAATGTATTTGCACTTGGTGACAAAACATTTATGTAATAAGTTTTAATTTTGAAGGTTAAGAAACTGTATATGTACATTAAGATGATTTAGATTTTATTGTCCTACATAAAGGAAAAAAAATTACATGTGCACACGTCCACAAAAATATTCCCTTTTAAGATAAGCAAATTTAAATAAAAAAAAATCAGATGTCCATAACCAGTCCATTATGCTTTGTCGATGTTTAGGTGCAGGTTTTTATGTTTTACTTTAGGTGAGTGTGTTAAGCAACTATTTGTATTGTGCAGTTACACGTAAAAGTGTGTGTGTGTTGCAGGCCATGTTTGCTATGTTGTATTTGCTATTTCCTAGTTTTGTTTAGCGAGTCGAACCTTCACTTTTCATAAACCCACCCAAATAAACCAGCCTGTTTGAACACCATGAGTTTGTGAACTTGAATGAATAAGTTCCTGTTTGTGTCAAAGGTTTGCAGTTTGTTTGACTATCTCTAACTGGCCTCTACGGTCTCATCTTAACAGATAACATCTCTTTGGGACCCTAATGACCCTTTCCCCCTCATGACTGCAGTGTGACTTCCAGTCTTGTGACTCAGTGGGACTGATGGTCTGTGAACGCAGCATCGCTTTTAACCCACTTAAAACCAGGTAGAGTTGCTGTGTATGATTGCAAACATTTATTTCAAACCTTCCCAAAAAGTATTTAGCACACAAGGCAACACAACCACAGTGTGTGACCAGAAGCAGCATATTAACAGTGTAACTGCATGATCACAGTGTGTAATAACTGAATGTCAGATAGATCAGCAGAGGGCAGCAGAGGATAGGCGAACTCATCATGGAGGCCCTAAGATTTAGCTCGACTTCTTCCACTGTGGAAAACATCTTGGTTCCACTGGGGATCGAACCCAGAACCTGCGTGTAAAGCAGACGTGATAACCACTACACTATGGAACCACTTATAAGTAAACATAGACACACATAGACACAGACACAGATCTGATTTAAGCTGTAAGGTCTCCCTCCCACACACCACTTTACACCATCATATTTTCTAAGTTGTCTGCAAGAGAAAGTTGAGCAAGACAACGCTTGTGAAATCCTTGGCTCAGAGACTATCAAGAGGGGAAGTAGATTGAGAAATCCTTCAAACCGTCTCAGAAACATAACCACAGCTGCCATATATAACACATCAAACACAGCTACCACAGCTGCCATTTATAACACAGCTGACACAGTCAACTATCCTGATCACCTTTCAAACCTGAGCCTAATGCATTCACTCATTCATAACACTTCATGTTTACATGCTGTAGCACCAGATATGACGCAACATTCATGATTGACATTGTGTGTGTGTGTGTGTGTGTGTATGTGTGTGTGTAAGTCGTCTCCAGCCCCGCCCCTACACAAATGCACACAGGAAGTAGTGAGAGGGAGGGGGCGAAGCAAAGGAAGACAGAAGCCACACATAAGACTATCTTGTTTGTCACCAAGGCTCCTCATCCCTTATATGGAAGATCTCTATAGGACTCTGTGTTGTTCTCAAAGGCTTAAGACTGACTCAGGAGTCAGCTGGCTTAGCGGTTAGGGAATCAGACTAGTCATCAGAAGGTTTCTTGAAGTTTGATTCCTGCCGTCTGCTAAATGACAGATTTTTTAATGTCAGACTGAGGAAGCTGCAAACTATTTGTAAACTTGATGAACGCATCCAGCGATCATTTACATTTCAGCAGCGGCTGGAGGCCATGTTGTGACCAGCAGGGGCTGGAATGTGGTTGTGTTGACATCCTGGAGACTTATTCCCTGACTGACCCACCAGGCCCCCCCCAAGCCCCCCTTAGGTCTCCCAGCCCCAAGCCTCTAGCCCCTCCCCATACCCTAGGCCTCCAGCTCCCCCAGCCTCCAGCCCCTCCCAGGCCCCGGGCCCCCCAGGCCCTGGACCTCCTAGCCCCCTGGGAAAGAAACTGCTTGAGTGACCTCACCCTCACCATCGCTCCAGTTCAGTTTCGTCATCAGATCCTGCTTCTCACCAAGCTCTCGTCTAACTGGATTCTGTTTGAGTCTGAGTAAGATGTTTTGTCATGCCTGTGACACACACACACACATACACACACACACACACACACACACACATACACACACAGAAAAACCTCCCTATCTCCTCCACTCTACATGAGCCCAGACCTGTACAACAGCTCAATCTAAGAGCTGTTTGAACTTGCGTCGGGACGTTTCTTAAACGATCAACCGCCGCCACGACTTCTGAGAGATCTGAGAGCATTTAATCAGTGTGAGACATGAGTGTAACCCTTCGACTCATCGTCCAATCAGCTTTGTGAAATGTCAATTTACTCCTTCTATCAAGTGCAAAGGTCGTAGGTCGTAGGCCATATGGTCCAGGGATTAACTGGGACATAGTGACCGGATCTAAACCCTGAGTAGAAAGAAATCTTCTTTGGTTTCTGATATTAACGTGATCAGGATAACTTGATCACTGATCCAATTGTGCTACAGTGTTCCGTGTTTGTGCAACTTACATGAATGAAAGAATACTGATTCTGATTCT